>CAUYPK010158089.1:0-30183 GCA_963574355.1 Loris lydekkerianus
CTGTTACTGAGGTTTTCAACTCTGTTTCTCAGATCTTTGAGGGCTGCAACTTCTTGTCTCAATGTGTCAAAATCTTTGGTCATTTGGTCTTTGAATTCTTTGAATTCTTGAGATATCTTTTGGGTTACTGCTTGGAATTCTCGTTCAATCTTATTTGCTATCCAGATTCTGAATTCAATTTCTGACATCTCAGCTATTTGTTTGTGCATTGGATCTTGTGCTGTGTCTGCCCCATTGATCCTTGGGGGAATTGATCTACTCTGATTATTCATATTGCAGAGTCTATCCATTGATTTTGCCTCTGATTGTTTTTTCACCATTGCTCTAGCTGTCCTCAGAGTTGGGGAGGTGCCTCTCCAAGATTAGACCCCAGCAGAATTACTCTATTGTTGCTGGATCTTTGTGGGGAGTGACCCTGTGTAGTTCCTCTGGGGCTGCCCCAGGCAGGGAGTTCTGGTTGTGGGAGCAGCTCCAGAGTGTGACACATCCGGATCCAACAACGGGGGGGGTGGAGGGTATACATGGTTCTGGGAGTGCCTGGCGCCCCGTGACTTTGGCTCAGAGAACCCAAGGCTCCAGAAATCTCTGGCCAGGAGAAAGGCTCTGCACAGAGGCAAGAGGGCTCCGGAGGGTATGCAGCTACCAGAGTTCCTGGACAGATGAGCAGGCCGGTGTGGAGGCAGGGACGGTACTGGAGGGAGGACGCGGGGTTGCCCAGCTCCTGGAGTTCTTTGTCAGGGCATGCGGAGGCCCAACGGGTGCAGCTCTTACCAGGGTCTAGGCAGGGGGCAGATCGCTGATCGTGGCGCAGCTCTTACAGAGGTACAGGTGCCAATAGCTGATCACGCACAGCTCTTCAAGAAATATTTATCTTGAACCTGTGAACTGTTTTGTTGTTTTTGGACTTGGCACTATAGTTGAACTGCCTTGGGTAGAGCTTGAGCAGGAGTGCAGAGAACTTTGGGTGTTGTTTAGGGCCTCAGACTGAGCCGCTAAGGTGGATGGAGCTAATAGTGTTTGGGTGTGGGCTGCAGGGAGCCATTGTGAGAGCAGTAGATCTGTCTTACAGAGAAATACATATGTCAGATTAACTTCATTCAGGCATTAGTTATAGCACTGTCCGCCATGAGTTCAAAGTTAATTCATCAACAGTGTATATTAAATAAGGTATCTTTAAACAAAAATGTTCATTATACAGCTCATGTATTCATGGACTGACAAAATGTTTCCCCTAAGAGCAATGCTTCAGTATTTGCTAATTCAGTGTTTGCAGCAACTTTATAGAACAGCTGTTGTGAATAAAAGATTTGATTATTTTAATTATTTTGATTACTGAATTTTTTGGCACTACAACCCTCACCATGATGCAAGAGACCTATTTCCTGGACCAAATTTCCCCAAAAGTATTTGGTATCAACCTAGGTATGTTCCTACATTTCATTCTTCCAAATGACACATTCAAAATACTACCCATGACCTACTACCCATGACCTACAAAGAAAATACATTCATAAAAGGAAAAATACAGAAAGGACATAGAGTCACAATAAGGAGCAGTCTTCTTTCAAAACAATAGTTAGCAATTTTAGACTTTTTTTTAAGAGACGGGGTCTTAAAGACTCTGTTGCCCAAGCTGGAGTGTAGTGGGGTTAATCATAGCTCAGTGTAACATTGAACTCCTGGGCTCTAGTGATCCTCCTGTCACAGCCACCCAAGTAGTTAGGACTAGAGATTTTTACCACCATACTCAGTTAATTTTTTTTAAGTGTTTTTGGGGTTTTTTTTTTTGGGGGGGGGGGATTGTAAAGATATGGTCTCATAATGTTTCCCAGGCTGGCCTTGGGGGTTTTTTGGGGGCGGGGGGGTGTAAAGATATGGTCTCATCATGTTGCCCAGGCTGGCCTTGGGGGTTTTTTGGGGGCGGGGGGTTGTAAAGATATGGTCTCATCATGTTGCCCAGGCTGGCCTTGAATTCCTGGTCTCAAGCAAGCCTCCCACCTTGGCCTCCCAAAGCCTTGGATTACAGGTATGAGGCACCATGCCCCCATACATCGTTTTAAAAGACATGTTTCTTGCCCACTTGTGGAGGGGGTTGTTTGCACTTTTCTTATTGTTTAATTTGAGTCCTCTGTAGATTCTACTTATCAGGATTTTGTCAGATTCATAACATGCAAAAATCTTCTCCCATTCTGAAGGCAGGCTGTCTGTTTTGTTTGTGGTACCCTTAGCTGTGGTACCCTTAGCTGTGCAAAAGCTTTATAGCTTGTTCAAATCCCAATTATTTATTTTTGGTGTTGCTACAATTGCCAGAGGGACAGAAACTTCTCCAAGGATGACAGACAAATGACCTACAAACACATGAAAATGCTCATCATCTTTAATCACCACACAGAAATGCAAATCAAAACCAATCTGAGATATCACCTAACTCCAGCATGACTAGCCCACATCACAAACTCCCAGAACACCAGATGGTGGCGTGGATGTTGCGAGAAGGGAACGCTTCTATACTGCTTGTGGGATTGCAAACTAACACAGCCTTTTTGGAGAGAAGTATGGAGAATCCTCAAAGATCTAAAAGTAGACCTTCCATTTGATCCTGTAATCCCATTACTAGGTATCTACCCAGAAGAACAAAAATAATTTTACCACAAAGAAATTTGAACCAGAATGTTTATTGTGGCTCAATTCTAATTGCCATGTTGTATAAACAACCTAAGTGCCCATCAACCCATGAATGGATCAACAAACTGTGGTATATGTACACCATGGAATACTATTCAGCCATTAAAAAAGATAGAGACTTTAAATCTTCTACATTTACCTGGATGGAGTTGAAATACATCCCTTTTAGTAAAGTATCACAAGAATGGAAAAATAAATATCCAATGTACTCTATACTAATATGAAACCAATATATAAACAACTAATTACATGTTCATGTGAGCAATAAAACACAAATATAGTCTCTAGTATAGGGAGAGAGGTGGATGGGGGAGGGTGTATGGAAGAAGGAGGGGGGCCATGAGGTGGGCTCTCACATAATGTGCACATAGTGAGGGCGTATAACACGCTCCCTGGGTGAGGGGCTCTTCTACAAATGGCACCTTACCCTGGAAGTGAGAACAATGTAACCTAAAAATGTGTATTCTCATATTAATTTGAAATAAAAAAAGGACAAGCTTCTTAAAATTTTAAATGTATAAAAATACATTTTTATTTTAGAATGTTACTTTGATCATCACTGTCTTTTCTTGATCTCCTTTTGTCAATTTCAATATAGATCGTTAAATTTGTCTTTTGTCAGATCTGAAAAGAGACTGAATAGCAAATGGCTACAGATATGGATTCTCCAGGCAAATTATCAGGGTTCTGACCTTCCCAGCTGTGAGAGTTAGGAGGGCAAAAATTAACTTATCTGTGCTTTGGTTTCTTCACTTTTAAAATGGAAGAAATAATATTACCTCGTAGATTTGTCATGACAGATTTGTTGATGCAAACGCCATAGCAATGCTAACATAACACTCATCACCAAGTGCCCAGTGAATGTTAGTTATTATCATTTGTTTATAAGGATGATTACTGCCCATGATTATTACAGTTGACAGTACAATGTGAAAGGAACTCAAATTTCCCACTATCTTCAGCATGTCACCTAAAATCATGGTCATTATTTTAAAAATTTTGCTTTCATGTGGAGACAATGATGACAATACAACATCGCTCCATTTGGAAATTCTGAGCTTATTTCAAGCTGAGAATCTGCTACTTTCCCTCTGTCTTTGCCTTGCCTTCTCCAGGAGTGCTGGGCAAGAGCCAGTTCTGGCCCCTTAAGCTTCTGGAGAGGAAGAACTTCCTGCAGGCTCAACGTGGAGCAGCGGGAAGGTTTCTACAAAGCATGCTGACTAAGGAGCCACAGGCCTTGCAGGAGGGTAGCCTGTGAAGAGCAGAGACCAAGGCCAAGTCCCAGTTGGCCAATGATTCATCTTTTCTGCCTGTTAGGGCAGTCCTGGGGTTTCTATGGGCTATGATCAGCGTCATTACTGTCATTGTCACCACTGTAGTGTGATGCTTTTGAGGGCCAGGCTGCTGGCTCTTGAATTCTTAGAACCTAACACAGGGTCTGGACTAGACTAAGTACAAAATAAGTATCTGCTGTATTGAGGATCTGCACTTGGCCTCCTCCCAAATACCAAAGTCCTTCCTGTCCTTGATGGTCCTTATAAGGTTGTTGAGAGGACCGGATGAAATGAGGCAGGAGCTCTCACACGCTACCCCGCCCCTGCAGGCCCGGAGGCACAGCTGCATCCCAGACAGCACAACTGGTGGGGATCCAGTGTGGGGGCGACGGCTCTGTTAACTCTCAGCCTCACCAGGTCACCTGAACTTAATGATGACAAGACTGATGCCACTGCCACACACGCTCCCTCCCCTGTCAAACAACAGAACAAGATACCACTCATGCATGGAGGGCTGTTCATGTCCATCCAGCTGTGGCTACATATCATCCTTCCACATCAGACAAATGCAGCCTGTTCCGAACTCACAGTCCCCACCTACAGCAGCAGGTGGCTCAAGTGCATAAGCAGAGAGAAAGTCTCAGCTAACGGGCGCTGCCCACCACTGAATCGTTTTACAAACAGGGCATGGAGTCCAAGCAGCTTTCCCTGTTATTTTACTTTGACCTAGACCATATATCTAACCACAAGCCACAAACTATTTACCATCTGTCCACCTTGGTGAGGTCTCTTCAAGATGAACAAGCCTGCTTCTGTCATTTGTATAAGTGAGGGAACAAAGATAGGCTGCCAAACTTAAGGACAAAATGTCCTTTCTCTTTACATCACAATGCTTAAGAGCCTTGGCTTCTGTGTGCCCTGAATAATTCACCAAATGCTTTCTTTAATTATTGCCATGAGCTTTTAAACTCAAATTGCTTTTCTAATCTTTCTGGGGGAGATGAAACATCTCCCAATGGGAAGAGTGACTCGAATGTCCATATGAAATCAGCTCTTCCATTTTACAGAAGAGAAAACTGAGGCTGAGAGACCAAGTATCTTCCCGAACACAGAGGGGAGCAGAGGAGTCAGGATTGCAACCCAAGTATTCCAAGACCACTTTCTGTAGTCTTTCCCTGAATTACACCATTCACTCCATTTATTTTTTAATTACCACACAAAACAGATGGGCCCTCTTTCCCCTACTTCCTGGATGACTTTAACAGAGATGACGTTCTATAAATATCATGGATGAGCAATGGCAACAGCTCAGGAGCTGACCTCTGTGACGTAAAATTACTCATAAACCCGCACTAAGGAGCACTCGATCCCCATAGGGCTCCAGTCCTGCCATCACTGTGGTTTAGTCTAGGGAGACCAGCTGCTGACAAAGTCATTACTGTTTTATTGCCTTACGATTAGTGATGGCCGTGGGTAACAACCAGGTTCTTTGGAAAACAAATCTTATGCACAGTCTGTGCAGAAAATGACCATTAACCCCCCATCATTGCATATGTCTTTAGGAAGGCTTCTTTGTAAGATAAGAAATCAATGCAGTTGAATTGCATTGACGCAATGAGGCAGGGGTTCCAGATGCAACCTGTGTGGTGGGAGCCAGGCAGATTGATAGAGGTCAACAAGCGTGCGGTCTGCTAAACCTGTTTCTCTGCTCTGACGGTTCTCCCTACGCAAACTGTGTTTTCTTCCTCAGAGCTTTGTCTCATTGGGTTATAAATGCCTGCCGGCCTCTAGCACCTTAACCAACCTCCCCAGAGTCTTTCTGTGCATGGGACAGAAACACTGCTGGATACACAGATGTCCGGTGGGATGCCTGACAGTATGGGTTAGAGGGAACAGTGAGGGTTGCTGTCCCTTCTCCTCTCTGAACCCACATAAAGCACAAGTGAAGCTCCCCGCTTCCTGTGTGATGTCATTAGAGTTTATCACTGCCACATAGAAAGCATCCACTGGTCCAGTCCAAGTGCCTCAGCTTTGCAATTGTATGTTTTGCTAGAAATCCAGCTTCCTACTCTTAACAATACTTACATCTGCATCCAGAGCTTAGAGCAACTCCCACAACACAGTGGGAACCCTAACAGCTGAGGAACCAGAGGGCGAGACTCCTAGGATGGATTTGATGCCATAAATCACGCCAGCACGTGGTCCAGATGTCTCGTGGGTGACGAGGATATTAGTGTGATGTCTCAGCACTTAGCACTAGCAACCGAAATAAACACTAGAGTAGCCCTCGATAAATACTCTGACTGCAGACGCTTGATCATTGCAGTCACAGAAAAGAAAATTCAGTGGCAAGGTCCCCACTGTGCAGTGCAGTCCCCACCCCCCAGCCTGCGGCTGGCACCAGAACCAGGTGTTCTGGCACATTGGAAGGTGAGAGAGCTGCACTCTCAGCCCTTGCTTTATTTATTTATTTATTTATTTATTTAGTATAGACAGAGTCTCATTCTGTTGTCCTCAGTAGAGTGCTGTGCTTTCAGTGCTCTTAGCTCACAGCAACCTCCAGCTCTTGGGCTTAGGCGATTCTCTTGCCTCAGCCTCCTGAGTAGCTGTGACTACAGGTGCCTGCCACAGCTCCTGGTTACTTTTTTTTTTTACTGCAGTTTGGCCGGGGCTGGGTTTGAACCCGCCAGCCTCAGTATATGGGGCTGACGCGTACTCAACTGAGCCACAGGTGCCGCCCTCAGCCCTTGCTTTAATACAAGCGTTCTCACCACAAATGTCTGCCTTCCCTGTGAATTTTCTCCTCTGAGAGACAAAGCTGCAACTTTGGGATCCCATAAGCATAGGGAAGTGGATTTGTTCAACTCTCCCATAAAGTTACTTGCGAGAAGCAGCCATTGCAGGAAGAGAGAAGAGTCCTTGCAACTACCTAAGGCCAACACCAGCTCCAAACACGAGCCCAGGGAGAAGGAAGTCTGACCTTCACACCCTGAGAGAGGCAGGTGGAATGAACACAGCTAAGCCACGCTGAGGGGCACGGCACGGGCAGAGTCCCCTCCCCCAAATAACATGCCAATGTTATCCTCTTTACCTTTGCGGTTTTCTTTTCTTTAATTTTTGTTTTTGGTAGTAAAGTTTGGAGACAGGGTCTCGCTCTGCCACCCAGGCTGGAGTGCAGCAGTGTGGTCATAGCTCACTGTAACCTCAAATCCCTAGACTCAAGCAATCCTTCTGGCCACAGACTCCTAAGTGGCTGCAACTACATGCACTTACCACATATGGCTAATTTTTGACTTTAAGTTTTGTAGGGGCAGGGTCTTGATATGTTGTCCAAGCTGGCCTCAAATTCCTTCCTGACTTCAAGTGATCTTCCCACCTCGGCTTCCCAAAGTCCTGGGACTGTAGATGTGAACCACCACACTCTGAGCCTCTTTACTTTTAATAAAGAATGCTTTGAGAAAGGTCTCATGTAGCCAGCTTCTGTATTTGCTATAAACCCACTGTGAGGTCCATTGTCAAAATGTTACCAGTATCACATCTGGATGATAACTTTTAAATTTAGTGCCAACCACGTCATAAAATAATGCACAGCATTACATATTACCTTTACAAAGACTTTTCAGTGGCCTAGGAATAAAAATAAACCCACAATAGGGCGGGCACTGAGAAAACAGTAAGTGTATCTTCACATGAAGTTTGAAGCTGTGAGTAGCCATCAAGTGCAGCAGAACCCTGATCACTGCTCTGCACCCTACTCAGGTGTCAGCCTGTGATGGATCTTCCACAATGAAAAGTGTAAAGGAGGTGGCACCTGCAGCTCAGTGGGTGGGGCGCTGGCCACGTGCACCAAGGCTGGCCATTGAAACCCTGCCTGAGCCTGCTAAACAACAGTGACAACTGCAACAAAAAAAGAGCCAGGCATTGTGCCAGGCACCTGTAGTTCCAGCTATTTGGGAGACTGAGAAAAGAGAATCACTTAAGCCCAAGAGTTTGAGGTTGCTGTGAGCTGTGATGCCACATACTCTACAGAGGGCAACACAGTGAGACTATCTCCAAAAAAAAGTGTAAAAGGCGAAAAGGAAATACAATACAATATTAACTGTGTTTAATATTGAGTAGTAGGATTAGCAGTGATTTTTGCTTTTTCTTGTTTATCTCACGATGCCATTTAAAATAGTCTACAAGGAAACTACATTATATTTATAATAAAATGCCAGGCTACTTTTAAGAATTATGCCATGAACATTTAGATTTTCCTGAAAATGTATCTCCTCCCCCTCCTTTTTCTCATTCCTTGCCTTTCTCATTCCCTCCTTCTCCTTCTTCCTGAAAAAAAAAAAAAAATATATATATATATATATAACCCAGAATGTTTTCTTTGTTGCCCTGGCCCAGAAAGGGTCCCTATGTTTACCACTTAGGGTTAGCTTCTTCCCCTTCTCATGGCTGTCAGATTCCATCTCTAGCTACTGCCTGTTTAAGAATCACAGCACCCACGTGTAACCCCCCCGTCATTCACAGAAGCACTCCTCAAGTTCTTTCTGGAACAAGACAGGCAGAGGCTGGCAGAACTAGATGTAAGGGACGCCCAGGTCCACCCCTCCACTGGCAACCTGCACCTCTGAGTGGCGCGTCCCATGTGTGCTGGGTACTGAGCGTTCCAGCCCTCCCGTGATGGCTTTGGGTGCCCACCCTGGGCAGCAGCTCCTGGCCACTTCCCCACTGGGTGTCTTATTGCTCACCGTACAACCATCCTCCTGGCCACAGCAGCTCAGGAGGAAGGGATGGAGACACCCCTCCACCCCCCGCCGCGCAGAGCACTCTTTGAGTCTCATCAGGGTATCGTATCTACCCCCATACGCAAAAAAAATCGCCCCTCTGCCACTGCCACAGTACTCTATAGAGGGCAACATAGTGAAAGCTGCTGTCACAGCTTTCATCTGTCAAAGGGGGCAGAGAGAGAATCTTGTCTTCATTCCCTCTAAAAACATGATCCTCCAGACTCCTGGGCTGTGATTTGCAAAGGGTATTTTAGCTTCTCTGCAAAGGTTATTTTAGCTTTTCAGAGAGAGGTATCCCACAGACATGACATACTAAAATTACTTTTACAAGCTCTCCTGAGGGCTCCAGCTCAGTAACCTGGAAAGTTCCACCAGGGAGCTCCTTTTACTGTGACAGTAGCACAAGCCATCAGCAAGTGCCGCCATCTGTGATTTTTTTTTTTTTTTTCTTTTGCCGAGTGCTTGCTTTTAACACCAAAATACTCCCCCTTATCTTCTTTGCGTATAGAAACCCTTTAACTTTTTAAGGCAAGATTTCTCAAAATACAGTTTATAGAGCACTTCTAAAGAAGAGCATGGGGCAGATGTTAACATGCAGATTCCCAGGCCTCAGGCCCAACCTCCTGACTCTGCAACTCTGGGAATTAGACCTGGAAATCTTCATTTTGGCTTTTCTGGCGATGTGCTCTTCGCCCATGCAGAGCCTCTGCTTTGCAGCCTGGCACCGTTTCCAGGCCTGCAGGGTCCCTCTGCCACTCTGACGGCTGGTATCACCTCCTCTCTGAGCCTTTTTGGACTTCGTACTGAGCATTGCACAGATTAGGACCTGACTCTTTATACTTGTCTCATGCTATTGTATGCGGTACATTTCCCTCCAGCAATATAATCTCAGAGAAATGAAGGCCTACATCTCCTGTGCGTCATAAACACCCAAATCCACGTCCGTTCATCTGGGACACAGGATGAATGAAAACTTGGCTTCTCAGGCACCTCATATGGCTTTGCTGGGTGCAGAATACGTGAAAGTCACGGACACATTTATGGGTGGCATGAAGTCACTGCTTAAAAAAATATGAAAACAATTCCAATGTCAATGAAAACAAGGCAATCAATGGCAAATGCTGAGAAGATAGGCACACTTTTACAGTCCAGAGACTCGCACTCTGAAATTTAGTTTAAAAAAAATAAACAAATACTATCTAGAAGGTGGTAAGTGGACACTAGGATTCCTAACAGTTGTCTTTTCTACTATAAAAGGGGTTTCAATACTATAAAACAACTTTGAGGAAAGGCAGAAAATAGATTAAAATTAAAGGGGATGTAAAATGGTCCACTATGCAGCCCCTTGACTTTGCTCAAGGATGAGCCCTGCTTGGTTTACAGGATAACCACTCAAATTAGTGTGATTAGAACCAAAGAAAGAAAGAAAAATCTGGAAAGTGATTGTCTCCTACCCAAAAGTAGGGTTAGTGTTTTTTTCTAGGAAAACTAACTTGTCCAGGGAACTAAAAGAACATTGCCTCTATTCTATGAGCAAACTACCATGTCAGAGCAAGGATTTACACATAGCCAGACGCTTGGAGAAATAGTTAAAAATCAGTATGAAGGTATTAGATAGACTCAAATTGTTTCTTCAGAGGCAGTTGTCTAGCCAAGTCTGTAATAAGACTTCTGAAATATTTTGGACCAGCCATATAATAAAAGGAGTCTGGAAAGGAAAAGAGACAAAAACTTCCAATCTCTGCCACACACCTACACGCCTATCCCTCCCTCCCCCCCATGAAGGCAGTGTCTGCCTTGCTTCCCCATCCACGTGGCCACAGAGAGCTGCACACACTTCTCTCCTCGATTCTTGGCTGCATCATGAATCATCTCTGCAGCCTCCCGTTCTTGTCTAACTCACAAGCTTCCCAACAATAGTAACAACACGGTACAGGGATTTGTTTCCTCGACTCCTCCCAAGAGCCTGGGTTATGGAGGAAGCATCATGAATGTCTGGGTATTTCTGAAAGCTTGTCTGATCACAGCCTCTGCTCTCAGGCTCCATTCTGAACGTCACCTGGATGTTCAAGACTGTGGGATGGCTCAGCCACCTCAGGGGTGCAGACGTGGACTTCACACCCCTGCTCAGGATGGCCTGCAGCATCTATCACTCTCTTCATAACTGCTCAGCTTTCATACAGCACTGTCCCTCAGCTGGAGGAGCCCAGTCTGTGACCTCAAGTTCCAAAGCTCTGCTTCACAAGTATGATTCTCATAGACCGTAGATTTCAACACCAAAAATAAGACATTATTCTAGACTGTATGGGGCATGTGGGGTGATGAATGCAGCCTGCAGACATGGCCCCAGAGCCACATAATTTTATTATGAGCCAATATGACAATGTTTATTTGTCTTCAGGCATATTAATCATCAGAGGCAAGAAGAATGGTCAGATGAAAGACTTACAGACACAGTAAGATGTGAGCCTGGGGTTCCTCTTTTAGTCCCCATGGGGACCAGGGTGACAGGAAGTGGGGGAGCAGGGAGCAGTGAGCTCTGGTCCCTCTGAGTCAGGGCTCTCTGTGATCAATTTCCAGCTCTGTCACTTAGTGACATGGAGAAATGGCTCCACTGCCTGAATCTTACTTTTCTTATCTCTAAAATAAAGAACAGTCAACCATGAGACTTGAGTGACAATTAAATTGGATAATATATATAAGTCACCGTGATGCTCTCATTCAATAACTCAGTCCATCCAAGTAATGTGTTTGAACAGAGAAATAAGAGAAAAGCTTTCACTGTCCATCCTGAGGCTCTGCTGAATCTGTCCTAATAACACACAATGACGATGACAGTGATAATAACCACCATGACTCAGGCTGCCCATGGGCCAGCCTCTGCCCTAAATGCTGCACGTGGTTTGGCCCATTCACTGCTAAGTTACGCCCCCTGAGAGAGAGGGGTCACACCACTGCAGGAGGGGGGCTGGCGCTCAGTCCTGACTGTGCCTTATACACCACCCTCTGCCTCTTACATCCACCTTGGGAAAGGGGGAAATAGAGTAGAAAAAAACAAAGAGCTCAGATTGACTGAATGCTCGTAATGCTTCAGGGATCACATAAAATATTATTGATGCTTCTTGACATTAGTGTACTGTTTAACATTCGGATAAGTCTTTTGATTGTAGAGGTTACATTCACCTGTTTAACTGAACTAGGATTTAAAGCCCAGCATTCTAATACTGAAGTTCATGGGCTTAGCTGCTCCACTCCACTGACCCATTTCGATCAGGCAGGCACACAGGTGGAGCCAGTGATATTAGAGGCCAGTTTTTGTATATGGCTTCAAACACCATAGTCAGAGGAGCCATGGCTGGAAGAGAAGTGACAGCTACTGGTTGCCTGAGACTCTGCACACTCAGGGCCCCTGCCACAGGCACACTGCTGACACAGGATGAGGCAGCAAGTAGGCCGGGGGGCCCCAGCTGAGCTGTTCCTTTCCATGACAGGCCTGGCCCATCCCTGGTGTAATGGAGAGTCGGTCCTTCCCAGGATGCCCCCACCTGCCTCCTTGTGCAGCCAACACGATGTTGCTCCAATAAAGCACCTGGGTATTTTTTAATAACTGTACTTATTCACATAGAGTTTGACTTGAAGAACAATTTTTTTTCTTCTCTTTGTTATTGCTCTCCAGACATTCCATTAGGATTTTATTTACTAACAGTTCTCAGAAACAGTTCTGCTTTGTTATGAGGCTCAGTTTTAGCCAGAGAACTGTGATGTGCTGGGTATGGTGCGGTACCTCTCCTCTCTGGGCACCCAATTCTTTCTTCACATGGATGATGGCTCTGAAGAGGGCGGGGGGTGTGAACAACCACGTGCTTCAGATCCAGAAGCAAATTCCTCATGTTAATTCACAAGGCCAGGTATGGGGAAGTTGGCTGAGGAGTGCCCTGGCTTTAGATGTTCTGAGCCGGGTGTGGAGAGGATGGCCACACACGAAGGGAACCAAAATACATTCACCACGCCCAAAGCCCCCAAATCTTAACCCAGTGCAGCATCAACTCTAAGTCGAACTCTTATCTAAATCTCACCTGTACCGGGTGTGGGTGAGATGCAAGCCCCGAGCCACTCTCAGGACATGAGGCTTAGCTGTCTTTGGGTCACAGACCCGATGTGGGCAGCTTCTTCTGAAGCACAGAGTTTCCCACCACTGCTCCCTTTCCCCGAACCGCGGGAGAGTGGCCAGGTGCTAACTATGACGTCCACCCAGCGGAGAGGAGGCCTCAGGGTCAGTGGTGTACCAGCCAGTCCCAGATGCCACTGCAAGGCTGGGCCAGACTGTGGCAGAAAGCACTGGGGCCTCGTCTTCCCTTCCCTCACTGACAGGACCCTTTGGGTTGTTGAGAGGGAGCCACTTGTCCCCCTAGAATATATTCCCAAGCCTCCCTTATAGAGAGGGCTTCCAATGAGACAGAAGTAGGATCCAGTGGGCAGAGTTCCCAGGAAAGCTCTGGGAGGGGGCCTAACTCATTCATTTCCCCCACCCCCACCTGGAGGACTGACGTGACAATGAGATACTAGAAACCAGCCCTGAGGAGGATGGAGCAGACACATCAGAGGAGAGTGTAGCTCAAGGGCTATGGCGGGGCGGTATCCCCTTGCTGCTCCCAGACTGTACTTCTGGAATCCACATGAAGTGCCAGGAAAAGTGACCTGTCCTTTTACCCAATTACCATTCCACGCCTGTATTAGCAGAGCCATTACAAAGAGGCATCGGACAGCAGGCCCAGTGCCCTGAGCTGGGGCCTACATTCAGGACTTAATTACTCATGGCTTTTATGTGACGGTTTTTCTTTGAAGAAGCAGGGAGAGAGCAAGCTACACAGAGCGATTTCACACAGCTAATCTCCCTCTCCCATATTGTCAAACAGCAATATGGGGACACCAGGACAGAAGACAGGAGGTGGCCACACACAGCCAGGAAGGACACCAAAGAGGAGGGAGAGGAAAGGCCAGCTGAGGAGCAATGGTGAGGTTGGGAGGCACCACTGGCACTGCTCCCTGCAGCCAGAGCTCCTGATGGACAGACCATGCCAGCTCTCCAGGCCCGATGGCAAGCACACGTGCTCTATCACTCGGAGCTCTCTGCCCTGGTTCCTATACCTCCTCTGAATGCATGGTAAACATACTGGGAGAAATAGATCAAAGCAGGCATGGCATCACATGCACAGACTCTGAAACCCGAACACAAGAACTGCAAAATGGGAGGTTAAATCCGACAACATTCTGTAAGTTTCATTTGGCTGCACCTTGCACATCCTATGGGATGGGTCGTATTGTGTTCCCCTAAAATCATGCTGAAGTCCTAAGCCCCAGCTCCTTGTAATATGAGCGGCCTTAGAGGTAGGGCTGTCACAGATGTAATTAATTAAAATGAGGTCACTCTGGAGTTGGAACGGTCCCTAATCCAACATGTATGGATATAAGAAGACGGGCAGGTGACGATACAGAGACTTGGAAGAATGCGGCGCAAGGTTGTGAGGATGGAGGCAGAGATCGGAGGGATGTAGCCACAGGCCAGGGAACGCCCAGCATTGTGGCAAGCACCCGAAAGTGGAAGAGAGGTCTGGAACAGACTCTGCTTCAGAGCCCTCAGAGCCCTCAGAAGGAACAATCCTCCCCACACCTGGACTTGGATTTCTAGACTCCAAATGTATGAAACAAAAAATGTCATTATTTTAAGCCGTCCAGTGTGGGGGGCTTTGTTTATGGAAGCCCTAGGAAAAGAATCCACCCTATATTCCCAAAACTTTCCCTTCACTTAAAAAAGTCGAAACACAAGATTTACAGTAAAAACACCAAAGAAGTTAATTTTTTTCAATAGCAATTAAACCTATTTTGGGCCTCAGGAAAAACACATGCCTTTCCATGTACCAGAGTAGAGGAGTTTATTCCGTGAGACATGGGCTGTTGCTTTTCTCACTAAATTGAACCTACTTTAAAAAGATGGGAGGAAAAATGAGACCTTTTCCAAGTTTCATTCAGCTGCTCCTTGCACATTGTATGGAATGGGCTAATGAAATGTCACCCCACATGTAGTTTCTGGTATAAAATTACTTCTTATTGGGTTTGATATGAGCCTCACGTCATGAAATGCTACTATATTAACTGCTGATCATAAACATACTCATTAAACTAAGGCTATTCTATTAAATAAAATGAACTATGTGGATATTAAAGTTTCAGGTGAAATTTTACATTTCTCACTTATGTGAACACAGATTGAAAGGAAGGACTGTGAGATCCCCAAGTGTTTATGTTCATGATACTCCAGTGGTCAGATAATCTATCTAAAAATAATTCTTATCTAATAAAATAAAATTCAAAACTTCATACAGATACACAGAATTGTTACCAATGATCCTAGCATTTTTAATTAAAGTCCTTAAAATGAAATGATATTCCTAAGAAAAGAATTTTAAACTTATGTGTCCAGGCTGGGGTCTGGATTTTCCCCTGAAATGTCTCTACGATAGGATCACAGATAAAATATATAATGACCAATAAAATGCGAATTGCATACCAACAATGAATGTTGGTTTTAGAATATGTATGGCCCATGCAACATTTGCTATATAATTATACTGAGAATTTGTATTGCGTTGATCTGAAATAAAAATAAAACTGGGCGCCCTATATTTTTATTCGCTATATCTGGCAACCCTACTCTAAAAGTATAGGTGAAAAGCTGAGTCACTGCCCTGAGTAAGTTCCACAGATGCTAACGGGGCTCTTGATGCAGAAAGAGAGACAACCAGTAAAATCTCATGCAGCGCTGGAGGTTCCTTACACTACGTCAAGGCTGGCGCTGATGCCTTCTCTCCAAAGAGAACAAAGGATTTGCTTTGCTTTTCTATCAAATTTCTAGAACCACTCCTACAAATCTGTATTTGACCTTGTGTGGACTTGGTTTGCGAGAGAAGGAAGGCTTTCTATGATTTAAGAAATTCTAAAGCTGTTCTTTAAATGGATGAGTTCTGGTTTTCTTCTATAAGTGCCATAGATTGCTTCCCATCTTTTTTTTTTTTAAAAAAATAGAATCTTTAGAAATTCTTGGAGTGGGCAGTTTTGAGACTACTTACCTGACCAGAAAAGAGCAGGTGAGCATCCTCTGTTCAGGTCAGGTCTGACTACTGTGTCCCCGCCTCTCATCAGCCCACATCTACTGCCTCTTACTGAGAATCTTTCTCGCTGTTTCTCGTCTCCAACTTCATCACTAGTTTCTTCCCTCAGATGCCTTCAATTCCCAACCACAGGCTTGTGCTGCTAACACCTCTTACCTGTAAATGGTTTTACAAGAAGACCATTTCCCTCTTGTGAGTGCAGACAGGCTGGGGCTACACTAGGAATGTGTCTGAGATACTCTTCATTTTGACTCTAGGTCATCACTCCTGCCCACTGCCAAGCCCCTGCCCACCAGTCTATGGCCTCGCAGACCCATGAGATTCTTAGAGAACGGCTGCCCATTAAAATACGCAACCAAAGCTACTCAATCTTGGATTAAATAGATTCATAAATTTATCACTTGCCAGGCAACAAATTACCACATATACAGAAGTTTACAACAGTAAACATTATACATTAATTATCTCACAGTTTCCAGGGGTCAAGGATGTACACATGGCTTTACTGAGTCCTCTGCTCAAGGTCCTACAAGGCTGCAACTAAAGAGTTGACCAGGGTAAGTTCTCATCAGGAGGCTGGACCAGGGAAGAATTTGGTTCCAAGCCCATGCAGGGTTATTAGCAGCATTTATTTTCTAGTGGTTATAAAAATGAGGGCCTGGCTCTGTGTGACTACTGACAGGAGCCTGTTCTCAGGACTAAAGGCAGTCTGTAGTTTCTTGCCATTGGGCTTCCTCGTTGTGACAGGAAGCAAGGACACTCTCTCTAATGTCTTCTAGGAAAAAGAAATCTTACATAATGTAACCACAGGAACAACAGCCCTCATTTGGCCATATTCTATGGGTTAGAAGCAAGTCACCTATCCTCAAGGGTGAGGGATTAGATGAAGGGGTAAACACCAGCTCAGCCCTTGATCTACAAGCCTAGGTAGCTATTTAAATATTTTAACGTAGATTCCAAGTGCAGGGCACAATACTACAGAACATGTGCATGGCTCCCGTCTCTTCCCTCTTTGAGCCAAATTTTTGAAGAACAACCACTAGCTGCCCTCAAAAACCTTAACTGTTAGAGAATTGCTTTGGGTGTATAATATATTTTAGGAGGGCTCACAGGCCCACAGTCTGAAAAGGACGTTTAAAAGGATCCAGGCTATAACAGAAAGTTTTACTCTCCAGATCCCCAGTGCTCAAAGTTCAACTTCAAAAATAACTTTCACTACAGTGCCCATGGCAAAGGGGTTGGTAAAAATCAATTTATTTTCACTTTCTGTAAGAGGTTAGTGTACTGTGATTTCTCCTAGTGTTAGTGTGGTCCTCTGAATTCTCAACTACAGCAGTTGGTATATGTTGAGCGGGGAATCCATGGTCAGAGAAATAGCCGACGGACAGTAGTAATGCCCAGGGTGCAGCAGTAACGCTCAGGGTGCACCAGTAACAGCCAGGGTGCAGCAGTAACACCTAGGGTGCAGCGGTAACACCCAGGGTGCAGCAGTAACGCCCAGGGTGCAGTAGTCACTCCCTAAGGTGCAGCAGTCACTCCCAAGGGTGCGGCAGTGACGCCCCAGGGTGCAGCAGTGACGCCCCAGGATGTGGCAGTAGCATCCCAGGGTGGAGCAGTAACACCCAGGGTGCAGCAGTAACACCCAGAGTGCAGCAGTACCACACAGGATACAGCAATAACAACACAGGGTGCAGCAGTAACACACAGGATACAGCAATAACGCCCCAGGGTGCAGCACTAATGTACAGGATACAGCACTAATGCCCCAGGGTGCAGGAGTAATGCACAGGATACAGCAGTAACACCCAGGGTGCAGAGTAACACACAGGGTACACCAGTAACAACCAGAGTGCAGTAGTAAAGGCCCAGGGTGCAGCAGTAACACCCAAGGTGCAGTTATAAAGGCCCAGGGTTCAGCAGTACCACCCCAGGGTTCAGCAGTACCACCCCAGGGTGCAGCAGTAAAGGCCCAGGGTTCAGCAGTAACTCCCCAGGGTGCAGCAGCAATGCACAGGATACAGCAGTAACACCAAGGGTGCAGAGTAACACACAGGGTACAGCAGTAACACACAGGGTGCAGCAGTAACACCTAGGGTGCAGTAGTAAAGGCCCAGGGTGCAGCAGTAATGCCCCAGGGTGCAGCAGTAACGCCCCAGGGTGCAGCAGTAACGCCCCCAGGGTGCAGTGGTAACACCCAGGGTGCAGCAGTAACACATAGGATACAGCAGTAATGCCCCAGGGTGCAGTAGTAAAGGCCCAGGGTGCAGCAGTAATGTCCCAGGGTGCCATAATACGGCTCAGGGTGCAGCAGTAATGCCCCAGGATGCACTAGTAACGGCCCAGGGTGCAGCAGTAACGCCCCATGGTGCAGTAGTAAAGTCCCAAGGTGCAGCAATAATGCCACAGGGTGCAGTAGTAACACCCAGAGTACAGCTGTAACACCACAGGGTGCAGTAGTAAAGGCCCAGGGTGCAGCAGTAATGCCCCAGAGTGCAGCAGTAATGCCCAGGGTGCAGAAGTAACACCCAGGATACAGTAGTAACGCATAGGATACAGCTTAATGCCCCAGGGTGCAGTAGTAAAGTTCCAGGGTGCAGCAGTAACACCAGAGAGAAGTAGTAACGCCCAGGGTGCAGAAGTAACATATAGGATACAGCAGAAATGCCACAGGGTGCAGTAATAGCGCCCCAGGGTGCAGCAGGAATGCCCCAAAGTACAGTAGTAGAGGCCCAGGGTGCAGGGAGTAATGCCACAGGATACAGTAGTAAAGGCCCAGGGTGCAGCAGTAACACTCAGGGTGCAGCAGTAAAGTTCCAGGGTGCAGCAGTAACGCCCAGGGAGCAAAAGTAACACATAGGAACCTGCAGTAACACCCCAGTGTGCAGTAGTAAAGGCCCAGGGTGCAGCAGTAACACCCAGGGAGCAGTAGTAACGCCCAGGGTGCAGAAGTAACACCCAGGGTGCAGTAGTAATGCCCAGGGTGCAGCAGTAATGCCCCAGGGTGCAGTAGTAAAATCCCAGGGTGTAGTATTAAAGGCCCAGGGTGCAGCAGTAACGCCCCATGGTGCAGTAGTAAAGGCCCTGGGTGCAGCAGTAATGCCCCATGGTGCAGTAATAAAGTCCCAGGGTGTAGTAGTAAAGTCCCAGGGTGCAGCAGTAATGCCCCAGGGTGCAGTAGTAAAGGCCCAGGGTACAGCAGTAAAACCCCAGGGTGCAGCAGAAAAGGCCCAGGGTGCCACAGAAACGCCCATGGTGCAGCAGTAACACACAGGGTACAGCAGTAATGCCCCAGAATGCAGTAGTAACGCCCAGGGTGCAGCAGTTACACCCAGGGTGCAGCAGTTAACACCCAGGGAGCATAGTAACGCCCCAGGGTGCAGCAGTAACACCCAGGGTACAGCTGTAACACCACAGGGTTCCAGTAGTAAAGGCCCTGGGTGCAGCCGTAATGCCCCAGGGTGCAGTAGTAAAGGCCCAGGGTGCAGCAGTAACACCCCCATGGTGCAGTAGTAAAGTCCCAGGGTGCAGCAGTAACGCCCCAGCGTGCAGTAGTAAAGGCCCAGGGTGCAGCAGTGATGCCCCATGGTACAGTAATAAAATCCCAGGGTGCAGTAGTAAAGGCTCAGGGTGTAGTAGTAAAGGCCCAGGGTACAGCAGTAAAACCCCAGGGTGCAGCAGTAATGCCCCATGGTGCAGTAATAAAGTCCCAGGGTGCAGTAGTAAAGGTTCAGGGTGCCATAGTAAAGTCCCAGGGTGCAGTATTAAAGGCCCAGGGTGCAGGAGTAATGCCCCATGGGGCAGTAGTAAAGGCCCAGGGTACAGCAGTAAAACCCCAGAGTGCAGCAGAAAAGGCCCAGGGTGCCGCAGACATGCTCAGGGTGCAGCAGTAAAGCCCCAGGGTGCATTAGTAACGCCCAGGGTGCAGCAATTAACACCCAGGGAGCATAGTAACACCCAGGGTGCAGAAGTAACACACAGGGTACAGCTGTAATGCCCCTGGGTGCAGTAGTAAAGGCCCAGGGAGCAGTAGTAAAGGCCCAGGGAGCAGCAGTAATGCCCCAGGGTGCAGCAGTAATGTCCCAGGGTGCAGTAGTAACACCCCAGGGTGCAGCAGAAAAGGCCCAGGGTGCAGCATTAAAATCCCAGAGTGCAGCAGAAAAGGCCCAGGGTGCCGCAGAAACACCCAGGGTGCAACAGTAACACACAGGGTACAGCAGTAATGCCCCAGGGTGCAGTAGTAACACCCAGGGTGCAGCAGTTAACACCCAGGGAGCATAGTAACACCCAGAGTGCAGAAGTAACACACAGGGTACAGCTGTAACACCCCAGGGTGCAGTAGTAAAGGCCCAGGGTGCAGCAGTAACGCCCCAGGGTGCAGCAGAAAAGGCCCAGGGTGCAGCAGTTAACACCCAGGGAGCATAGTAACACCCAGGGTGCAGAAGTAAAACACAGGGTGCAGTAGTAAAGGCCCAGGGTGCAGCAATAATGCCCCAGGGTGCAGCAGTAAAGGCCCAGGGTGCAGTAGTAATGCCTCAGGGTGCAGCAGAAAAGGCCCACAGTGCAGCAGTTAACCCCCAGGGAGCATAGTAACACCCAGGGTGCAGAAGTAAAACAGATACAGCTGTAATGCCCCAGGGTGCAGCAGTAACGCCCCAGGGTGCAGTAGTAAAGGCCCAGGGTGCAGTGGTAACGCCCCAGGGTGCAGCAGTAACGGCCCTTGGTGCAGCAGTAACACCCAGGGTGCAGCAGTAACACCCCAGGGTGAAGCAGTAATGCCCCAAAGTGCAGCAGTAACGGCCCATGGTGCAGCAGTAACGCCCCAGGGTGCAGCAGTAATGGCCCAGGGTGCAGCAGTAACACCCAGGGCGCAGCAGTAACGTCCCAGGGTGCAGCAGTGACGCCTAGGGGGCAGCAGTAACATCCCAGGGTGCAGCAGTAATGCCCCAGGGTGCAGCAGTAATGTCCCTGGTTGCAGCAGTGATGCCTAGGGTACAGCAGTAACGTCCCAGGGTGTAGCAGTAACACCCAGGGTGCAGCAATAATGCCCAGGTTGCAGCAGTAACGTCCCAGGGTACAGCAGTAATGCCCCATGGTACAGCAGTAACACCCCAGGGTGCAGCAGTAGCATCCCAGGGTGCAGCAGTAACACCCAGGTTGCAGCAGTAGCATCCCAGGGTGCAGCAATAACACCCCAGGGTGCAGCAATGACGTCCCAGGGTGCAGCATTGACATCCAGGGCGCAGCAGCAGGGAAGGCACCATCAGCACAGCACAGGGGCTGCCATCAGGACTGACACCACGTTTTATTTCTGTCTCCTGCACAGCTCTGCTTTCTCTCATTCCACCCTGTCCCTCTGCACAAGTGGCTTCGGCTCCTGGACAGGCTGAGCCGAACACACAGACAGCCCATGTCCCTGAGTGGCTCCTGTTGCAGCAGCACTGGCAGCTGTGTCTGGGTCCCTAGGCCATCTTGCTCCACTTGTTTTTTTTTTGAGACACCGTCTCACTACGTCACCCTCAGTAGAGTGCTGTGGCCTCATAGCTCACAGCATCCTCCAACTCTTGGGCTTAAGTGATGCTCTTGCCTCAGCCTCCCTAGTAGCTGGGACAACAGGCACCTGCCACAACACCCGGCTATTTTTTGATTGTAAAAAATCAAAAAAGTTTTTGTTGTTGTTTGGCAGGCCTGGGGCTGGGTTCGAACCTGCCAGCTCAGGTGTATGTGGCTGCCGCCCTAGCTGCTGAGTTATAGGCGCCGAGCCCATTTTTCACTTTTTGTTTGTCACTGGTCTCATCATTCCTCTATAAGCACCACATCTGCCTTTCTCATGGGGAGGTCCTCGGTGCTGTGTCGAGGCCTGGCACCTGGGGCTCCTGGTGAACATCTACAGTGAGCGGATAACCGCAGTGGAGCCCCGAGTGCACGCTAGAGCCCCCACCAGCCCAGGCCACTCTGGAAGAGACCCTGGTGGCAGCTTCTACACGTAACAGTGCGTGGTGTGTGTGTGTGTGTGTGTGCGTGTGTGCACGCGCACGCTATTTGCATTTATGGTCAGAGAAATTACTCTGAAATTTTTTTTTCTTGTGGTATCATCATCTGATTTTTGGTAGTAGTGGCCTCATAGCAGAATTTAAAAATTGTTCCCCTCCATTTTTGTTTTTTAAAGACATAATCTCACTTTGTCACCCTGGGTGGAGTGATGTGGCATCCTAGCTTTCAGCAACCTCTAACTCCTGGGCTCAAGTGATCCTCCTGCCTCAGACTCCCGAGTAGCTGGGACTACAGGTGCACATTACAATGCCTGACTAATTTCTCTATTTTTAGTAGTGACAGGATTTCAAACTCCTGAGCTCAAGAATTCCTCCTGCCTCAGCCTCCCAGATTGCCAGGATTATAGGTGTGAGACACCGTGCCCAGCCTGTGTGTGTTTTGAACCAAGTCCCACATCTCTCTCTCCTCATACTGACTAATCATCTATTTCAAAACCATAGAGAAACAATTTTTACCCTTCTATGCAGGAACCCACATGCTGTTCAGCCTCTCAAATTTGGGGGGAGGTGAAGGTCGTATTTCACTCGAGGAAGGAGCTCAAGTGCTGCAAGTGTGGCCTGAGTCAGTCCCACAGTGCACAGAGATGGAGCCTGGGCCTGCTGGACATGACGGAGGGGCAATTCTTCAGAACGTTAAGAGGTTTCAATGGCATGGATCTGTCTGGCGGCACTTGGAGAAATGTGAACTGCCAGGTTGACACAGAATGGCACGTGTTTCTGTTAAAGTCTTTAGCAATGATAAGCCACTCACCAGTGGGGAAGCTGAGCGCTGGAGTGTGGGCCCACCACATGCATCAGCTAATCTGACGCCAGAAGAAACCAGGCTCCAGAACCCAGAGTGTCTCCAGCTGGCCAGGAAATGCAAACATAAGTTCAAATGTGGGGCAGTAACTGGGTGACAGTGAGTGAGCCCCTAATAGCTGTGCAATGAGATGCTCTGACACAGTTCTAGATTAGTCATAGCACCAGGTGAAACATGACCTTCACCTCCCCCAAACTTGAGAGGCTGAACAGCACATGAATTCCTGTGTTTGCCTGTGCGACTCTGCCTTTGCTTCTGGAACACTCCCTCCTTCTAGGAAGTGACCTGTCCCTCTCTGAAGGGCTCTCCACAATGGGGAGAGACAGACAGGAAGGTGGGATTCAGGGAAAGGGAGCGTGTCCTCTGCCACCTCCACCGAGAATCTAGTGGCAGCAGTAAAAGGTTGCAAGAAAAAAAGAAGAGACAGACAAGGGTGCTGGACTGAGCCTCAGGGCTAACATCTGCCTCTGCTGCCCAGCGGGGCTCTGGGGCTGAGGACTTGGGACGGTACCCCCATCACTATTGAAGGAGATCACAGCTGTGCACAAAACTCACTGCAGCACCTCCAAAGTGCGAAGCAAGTCACAGATTTCTTTGCAAGTCACAGATTTCTTTGTTAGGAGCCCAATGCAAGAAACAGGGATTAATTCATCACTGCCATGCCAAAAAATGCAGTATTTCTATTACAGTATTACAGTCCTTTTATATTCTCGGGCTTAAGTAGGAAAAGGGAGGCACAGCAGAAGTCTGAGCACCTTGTGACAATGCTGTGTTTAGGTTCTGTCTGTGATGGCAAACGCTACATGCTCAATGAGGAATTACAACACTTAGTAATCAGTAACTGTGTCACCTGTGAAACACTGAGTGAAATGACTTCTCAAGGTAGAATACTCAAGAAAACGCATAGGATAAAATACCAACACACTGACTCTCCAGAAGCTACCACACAGCCCAATTCATTTTACTATAAACCCTGTGAACACGAGTCCCTCAAGAAAAGCAAGATTCCATTGGACTTAATTTTGCATGCCTAGCAATTAGCATAAGGCATATTGGAGTTCAGTACATGTAAAGAGTGTGCACAGAGATTCACCGACACCAATGTTGGCTGCAATGCTGCTGATAATGGAGAGGGCTGAAAATAACACACACCAAAATTTCTAGTAGCAAGGGCTTAGATAAGCATATTTTGATCACCATATACAATGCAACCATTTAAAATCACATCACATTCTTTAAGAATAAATAAGGGTAAATTGAAACTGCTCCTAGCATTATTTTAAAATTAAGCAAACATACAAACCCATGTTGTATCATAGCAGGATTTTCACTAGGAAACATCTGCAAGCATGTACACCAAAATAAAATGTGAACAACAGTTTTCTGTGTGGTGGAGACACAGACGGTTTGAATTTTCTGACATATACACCTTGGCATTTAACCAAGTTGCTACCATGATCATCTCTACTCTTATGATGAGTGAAGGGGCACAGGAACAGCCCCAGGAGGATTTCAAGAATGATCTTTCTATGATCTCACACAGCCTCAGCCCTGGGCAGTTTGATTGAAGCATGTCAAAAAGTTCTTCTGTCCCAAATGTCATTTCATTGCTATGCTCATTGCTCAAGGAGCTTGAAGTTCCTTCCCAACTCTAAATTGGGAAGCAACTCTCATTCATTCTGCCAGCATCACTGCTCTGGGTTAGACACTATCTCTATCCAGTTAAAATGCACCTGATTCTCACGGAAGGGAAACATGCTCACACGTTAGTATAATGAGTGAGGACGCTGTCACCTGACAGAAAGCATGTCACTAAGAAATCTGAGGTGGAGATATTTCAGTCAGAATCGGGAAGTGGAAGGCAAGTGCTAAGTGACTGCTGAGTCCCTTAGGAAACTGTTAAGATGCAGATTAAATTCAGTAGGTCTGTGTGGAGGCCAAGAACCTGGCTTTCTCACAAACCCTCACGTGATGCCCAGGTCACTGGTCTGTCCACCCCCTGGGTAGCAAGTGCGTAGGGGTCCTGCAGTCTTCCTCAAGGGCCACAACTGTCCAAGCAGGCAGTGAAAACAGCAGGCTATGTCTGTACTCTTTCTGGAGCAAAATTAGAAACCACTGCAGGCATTTTGTTGCTTTTTGAAGAAGGACTCGATCCAACATCCTTCCCTCACAAAGAGCTTCCCAAGGAACTGAGGGATGTACGAGTTCGCCCTGGGGAAGGGTATACACCTCCGCGTGGTTGTTTTCGTCTGGGCTAGAACCTTGGTGTGGTGGTGCAGGTGTGCAGAGCTGCGGAGAGATGCAGGGTAGTGGTGCCTCTGCACAGGAAGTAGCCAGTGCTCTCAGCAAATGGGCCACGAGGTGTCCAAGGCAGAGCCTGAAGGAACTCCCAGTTCAGACACACCTCCTATGCTGGTCCTTCCTGGGTGATGCTGGCAGGGGCGCTCTCTTCTGGTCATTCTTCTAAACTTATCTCCCCTGATGTATGTGTGTGTGTGTGTTTGTGTAGGTGTGCATGAGCTAGAGACAGGGAGTGCAAGCACACTGTGTAGGATCGAATAGTGGAATTTATAATGGGGGAAACCTGTCAGGGTAATATGAGAAGCGATCTGACTTTCAAGTTACACTAATAACTAGCACCGCCCCACAGTGGCAGAGGCTGAGATGGGATGAAATGGCTCCTTTCACAGCAGGCATCCTAGTTAAAGCCGGATCCGTATGCCAGTGCAGAGAAAGAAGCTTGAAGTTCCTTCCCAACTCTAAATTCTGTTTTAAAGCTACACAAGGTTACCTACCTGAGGAGAAGAGTGGCCCTTTGAACTCTTGGATAAGAAAAGAAGATGCTTCTAATTGCTTCATCTGGGACTAAGGAGGCTCTTTCTCACTTTGTCATCTCCTTGCAAGGTTATGGGTGCATGGAAGGGAGGGACTTGCTCATTGAGGAAGGTAGTGCCAAGGGCACAGCTGCTCATTCGTGCAAAGGACAGAGAACTCAGGGTACATGAGCGGTCAAGCTCTGTGCACCAATTAGCATATCACACAAAGACAAAAAGTGCAACTTGTATGAATAGAAGATCCAGACCTAGAAAGGCAGGCTGGGATCCAGATTTTAATAATCTTCCTCAGTCACCAGTCCCAGAGATGAGTCTGTAAGAGGCAAGAAAATAAAAAAGCACCTGTGGGTCGCGGAGGTCACAGACGTGGCCAGTACGTCTGGATCCTGCCCAGCAAAATGCTGCCCAGGGCCCATGATGACGTAGACTAGCAAGCTGCAAGAGAAGGTGCCTGTGCAGGTTCTGATGTCCCAGCCACACCTAGGGATTAAAAGCAGAATATCTAGGGATAAGCCCAGGCATCAAGATTTTTTTTTTTTTGCAGTTTTTGGCCGGGGCTGGGCTTGAACCCGCCACCTCTGGCATATGGGGCCAGCGCCCTACTCCTCTGAGCCACAGGCGCCGCCCGAGATTTTTTTAATTCTTATGTGATTTCAAGGTGCAACCAAGGTTGAGAAGCGTGGATCTCGTCCCAGCTCTGCTAAGTGATCCTGGCCAAGTCACTAACCTCGGTGGGAATTAGCTGGAACTTAGAATGTAAGACAGATCCCACCACTAAAGTCTCCTCCATCAATAAAAGTGAAAGCTCATAATTATTTCCTCCCATTCAGTCTTAAAACCTGACTGACATTTGCAATACTCACCAGGATCAACCACAGAATCCCATTAGCTTCCTAGTGTGACCTGTTACTGAAAAAAATTCTTTTTCCCTTCCTTAATACTCTTTGCTGCTAACCCTCCCTATTCTGTTTCCCCAGTGAAATGCTCTCCTCTGAGATTGAAGGAAATAAAAAGCCCACTGGGGAGAGATTTCCATTATGTATATTTACTGCTTTTTTTGTTTTCTGTAGCAGCTGCAGTTAAGGGCCAAAAGTCGTTAAGTATTTTGAAATATCTGGCTGTCAAACCATTCCTTGCCGGAACCACAGATAAGAATAAGCTGCTTTCTTTTTCTAAAAAGAAAAAAAAAAAAATTCCTAAATCAGTGATAAGTAAGTTTAATGCATGACTACTGTACACTACTTTGCATTTGGGAATAAATTAGGTGATGAGAAAATAAGACTAAATTTTGGAGTTACCCAAACATAAAGGCTACTCAATCAGCTATTCAAATATGTATTATTTTACAATGGCCTCCAGGGACAACAGGCAAATGGAACAGTAACCTTTCTCCTTCAGGAGTCAAGGGCTTTTTCATTATTTTTGGTCTTTTCTGAGGTACCTGATCATATCCACAGTTGCAAAAGAACAAAAAATAACATAAACGGTTGTTTGAAATGTTTTTCTATTTTCTACCGTGGAAAAAGGGTAAAGTTGGGGGCAGTCATTCACAAGTTTGTTTAGTATTCAAAGGTCAAGTAAAACTTGAGCCTGGTCGAGAGAACTTGCTTGTATTTTTCTTATTTATATTCCATAACTTGGAAATAATCTTTAACTCTCTCCCCTCCAAATATCATAAGATAATCTTGGATTGAAGTCCTACAGTCTAGCTAAATTGGTAAATTAGAATCGACAGTCTAACAATATTTGCTCCTATGTTTAAAAAATACATCCTCACGCATCATTTCTTGCAATACATCCTCACACTCTTGCCTCTCTCTTGAACAAAATTCATAAACTCTTTCAGTTGGCAAGGATATCAGACATCACCTTGTTAACATGCAGGAGAGCATGCATATTCCTCAGAAATCCTCATGATGGTCACCCGGTCCCAGCTGGAGCAGACCCCTCAGGTATGAATGGGCTCATTCATTTGTATGTTTATTCAGTAAACACTGCATGCCTATGATGTATCCATCAGTCCTTCTAAGGAAACAAGAATGAGAGGTATGACCATTTAAAAGGTTCTACTCTAGCTGAGGAAAAAATGGCAACTAAACCAAAATCTGTATTTATGCACAGAAGACAGTGATCAGACCCACCTTGAGTTGACAAGGTTCAGAAAATACTTAGGGAGCAGGTATGTCATGTCATCAGAAGGGTCACCACAAACAGCAACAACAACAACAAAAAATGAGAAACATAAACCTCAGTGTGCTGAAGGCAGCAATGGCAGAAGTTATGCCCATTTCTGTCTGGCCTCTGAGTAGACTGGCACTTCTCTCTCTTCCCTTTGGAACACAGGAGAACACACATGGAAAGGCTACATAAAAAGCCATGTGGAATAAGAAGCCCTAACACTTGGAAAAGTGAGCCAGTGATCTCACGTCCTAGTTGAGCCTGCAGCTGAGCTGACCCCTCGTCCTCGCCTGACCACAAACACGTGAGGCCTCAAGAACTACCACCAGAAGAACTGTGAGGCTTCAAGAACTACCAGTAGAGGCTTTTTCTGCCTGCAGTGTCTCAGAGTCATTCTTAAGAAACTGAGAACTTAATCTTCCAAAATGTCAAAAAGACCATCTTATGCTCCACCTCCCACCTACAACACCAATGCCCAGCACACCAGGGTTTGTGGGATGCAATCCATACAGTCATCTCACCTACAACTCCAGGCTGGGAGGAAACCCATGCACCAACAGCCCTGAGCCCCATCTTTGGGTTGGCTCACCTGGCCTGCACATTTTTTTTCTTCTTGATATTGCACCTTCCCAATACTTTCCCTCCATCTTTCACTGGGTTCTGATCCAGGTTTTTTTTTTTTTGCTCCTCCCACTCTGAAAATATCATTACTCCTACAGGATCCACCCTTAGTCACTGCTCTTCTCTCTGTACATTCTATCCTGTGAAACTCCGTGGATTCACTTATCACCTCTCTCCTAAATCTTATTCCTGCAGAGCCAGCTGCCTGCTAGACAGATGCCATCCTCCCAGGCAGCACAGTACATCCATCTCCTCCACGGGAGAGCTGTGCTAAGAGCTCTGACAGGTGGTTGGTCAAGACTCCAGTCCCCAGAATGTGATTTGAAGGGCACCTTAACATTGTGACTCCCCAGTCTGTCATTTTAAGGTCATTGTACAGATCCATGATGATTTCTTTTGTGTTGACTTTTAAGTCCACCCTCAGTGAGCAATCTTATTTATTTATCAAAAGTATTAAACCTCAGTGAATCATCAGCCATCATTTCACCATCCCGTTTATTCTAGATCTCATTCATGGTTCAAAATTTAAGTATTCTTAACTCCTCTTCCTCCATCAAATAAAATACACGTTCAAATACTATTTATTTTTTTCTTCTTAATATTTCTTATAATTTTATTTCTTTAAATTATATCATTATTAGCTTATTTGAGGTCATTATTGGCCATGATTCTTACAATCTGATACTACCTTAGGTTTCCAGCTTATCTCCCAGGTTTTGTCTTGTCTTTTCCTATTTTGAACTCAACTTTCATGATATGACCACAGTATTAATTCTCAAGCTCTTTACTCATGTTGTTTCAGCGCTCAGTGTCAATCCATCCTTCCTAGGCTAAAGATCAAAGCCCTGCATTTGGGAGGACTACAATTTTAAACACGGTGGCATAAAGTCAATATTGTCCCTCTTATCGTCTTGGAAGCCATCCAAAAACAACAAAGAGGGCTCGGCACCTGTAGCTCAAGCAGCTAAGGCATCAGCTACATAAGCCAGAGCTGGTACCAAACAACAATGACAACTAAAACCAAAAAATAGCTGGGTGTTGTGGCAGGTGCCTGTAGTCCCAGCTACTTGGAAGGCTGAAGCAAGAGAATCGCTTAAGCCAGGAGTTGGAGTTGCTGTGAGCTGTGATGCCATGGGACTCTACCCAGGGCAATAGCTTGAGGCTCTGTCTCAAACAAACAACAACAAGAACAAAAAAGCCCAAAGAGAATGAGGGGAAAACTCCATTGTTGGTGAAACACAAAGTTAAAAGCCCCTAATTTCCAGAACTGGTGGAAAGCCTCCCTAAGTCAAAGGTACGTGAACAGGGGTACACATGAGCGGAAGAGAACCAGAGGAGAGTTACAAGCAAAGTCAACAAAGCAGGTGGCCAGAAGTTGAGAGGCACATCCTGGGCTGCAAAACCGAAATGCTGGGATTGGATTAAAGCTGGTGGCCGAGTAACAGCTTCCCTGCAACTGGGCACCGCGAGTCTGGGGAGACAAGACTCCAGACATCTCTGGCCGGTGGGATCTGCCTATGATCATCCCTTTGAGGATAGAGGAAGCCAGCAAGGGACATCTGGACCCCAGGAGGAGGACAAAAACAGTGGAAAACTGGCAAGTGGCTGCCTGTGTTCAATCGACCTAATCACGCCAGCAACCGTGACTACAAGCAGCAGTGAGACTGCAAACTGGAAAGGCCTTACCTGTGAACTTTTTTGGTGTTCTTGGACTTGGCGCTCAGTTGAGCTGCCTTGGGGAGAGCTTGAGCAAAAGTGTGGAGAACTTTGGGCATTGTCCGGGGCCCCA
>CAUYPK010158091.1:0-32181 GCA_963574355.1 Loris lydekkerianus
TGTTTTGGGTATATATTTTTATTTTTGAAATTTACCAGTGGCTGCTGCATTTTCCACCTCAGCTTATACTCGAGTCACTAAGTTTTCCCAGTTTTTAGGGTAAAATTAAGGGGGTCGGCTTATACTCGAGTATGTACGGTACTTCATACCTGGACTAATAGCAACAGCAAGACTGCTTGTTTCCTAGAGTCTAGTATCTCCTTGTTGTAACCCAATTTTTACATGGCAGCTAAAACAAAAACTTTGTAAACTTCAATTTTTTTTTTTTTTTTTTTTTTAAGAGACAGGGTCTTGCTCTGTTGCCCAGGGCTAGAGTGCAGTGGTGTCATCATAGCTTACTGCAACCTCAAAATCCTGGGCTTAAGCAATCCTCCCCCCTCAGTCTTCAAAGTAGCTGGTACTACCCCACCATACTTGGTTAATTTTTCTGTTTTTTGTAGAGATGGGGCCTTGTTCAGGCTGGTCTGGAACTCCTGGCCTCAAGTGATCCTCCTACATCAGCCTTCCAAAGTGCTAGGATTATAGGTGTCAGCCAAAGCACTTGGCTTCTTTAACAGTTTTTATTTTAGTAACTTTGCTTTTTAAGGGGTGGCCTATTCAACCAAATTTAAAGCTCTCATTCCAGTACTCCTTATTTCTTTAACTGAATTTCTCTTTAATCTCCATTTTGATTTCTCTGCATTGACTAAGTCATTCTTTTCCCCTCATCCAGACACACTCTTGAAGACTTTCAATTCTTTGTGCTTATTTCTATCACTCCTTTCCATTTAGAATGCTTTACATCTTCTATTTCCCTCAGTGTCCCAGCTCAAACTGCTCATAATTCAAGGTTTTTGCTACATGAATTCACTCTATTTTGATCTCTTTTACTTCATATTTGCTCAGTACTTCTGTAAAATAATTTATCTTGTCCTGAATACTTCCTCAAGTTGTTTAAAACTGTTCTTTATTATTCCACAAACTTTTTGTCTGTCTAATCATCAGTCAATAAATATATGTATTGATGCAATTGGAAAGAAGTACATTAAGTATTTTGTTTCTTTTACCATTTCACTAAAGCACTTGGCACAGTGCCACGTTCCTAGCAGAAAGTGAATAAATGATGGTTAAAGGAATAAATGATGGTTAAAGGAACAAATGAAAAAAATGCAACACTTATTTGAAATGATATTTTATTTAATCTTTCATCATACAAAAAGCATATGTTCATTATGGAAAAACTAAAAAAGCCTAGAAAATAAAAACATTCAAAAAGAGAAAAAAAAATTAAAATATAATTCCACTGTTCAGAGATAATTACTATTAATTTCTTGGTTTTATGTGTAATCTACTATAATACTTTCCCCATGCATGTATGGTATTTTTTTTGTTTTGTTTTGTTTTGTTTTTTTCTTTGCGCATATGGTATTTGATTTGTAGTAATGAATATGTTTTCTGATATAAAATGCCCCTGAATTTATGTACCCTAAAGTATACCTCTAAAGGTCAAATGGACACACAAACTTCTTAGGATTAAGAACACAGTGTCACACACAGAGGTATACAAGTTACCTACAGTAGAGTTGGTATTTCTGATTCCTAGCTCAGAGACTCTTCCACCAAATTCTGTTTCCTCTCAGAAACACTAATGTATATTCTCCTTGATATGCTGTCCTTTATCCAACAATTTGAGGCTCACACCTGTAATCCCAGCACTGTGGGACGCTGAGGAGGGAGAATTGCTTGAGCTCAGGTGTTTGAGACTTGCTGGAGCAAGAGTGAGACCCCGACTTCTTAAAAAAATGGAAAAACCCAGCCATGGCTGGTGGCGAGCATGCCCACAGCCCAAGTCTGCACTCTGCTCAGGGCATGGGGTGGAACTCTGTCTCAACAACAACAACAACAACAAAAAGAATTAAGGAATACAGCTAGAGTCCTTAGGAAGAAGGTGAATATTGATTGTGTCCTCCTGTCTCCTGCTGAGAACCTGAGTAATTACAAAACAATTATTTATGTACTTTTTTTTTTTGAGACAGAGTCTCATTTTATCACCCTCGGTAGAGTACTGTGGCGTCACAGCTCACAGCAACCTCCAACTCTTGGGCTTAGGCGATTCTCTTGTCTCAGCCTGCAGAATAGTTGGGACTCCAGGCACCTGCCACAATGCCCGGCTATTTTTTTGTTGCAGTTTGGCCGGGGCCAGGTTTGAAGCCGCCACCATTGGTATATGGGGCTGGCACCCTACCCACTGAGTCACAGGTGCCGCCCTAGTTTTTCTATTTTTAGTAGAGATGGGGTCTCACTCTTGCTCAGGCTGGTCTGGAACTCCTGAGCTCAAGCAATCCAGTCGCCTTGGCCTCCCAGAGTGCTAGGATTACAGTTGTAAGACTCCACACTCAGCTACTCATTAGTTTTAGTAGTTTGAAACAAAACAGAATGAAACAAAACAAGCCAAACCTGGCACTAAAGACGTACAATCAAAAGGATTGTTGCATTACTTACTTGCCTCATTCTTGTGGGCAGACAGGAAGGATGGAATTTCTACCAAACAGGCACATGTATGTATATGTTCCCTTATTCCCTTTTCAGGAAGGGTGGGCTCAGCAGCAAAGTACTGAAAAACTCTAGGACTCTAGGATAATAGAATAATTTGGTATAATTTTCTTAGGCTACATGGTGAGGGTAGTCCAGGCATAGGTTCTAGTTGTTTTATATGCTGATTTTCAAGATGTTGCTAGGTATCTTGCAGGTATATTCAACTATAGTTTAAACAAGTGCTACTGCCAAGTCGCTCTAATTTTATGTCTTTCCATTAAACTAATGTGTGCCTAGCACTTCTTGGAGGATAGAGAGTGGGTTGGAAAGTTAGCTGGGTATGGAAGCTCAGGGCCTGTAGTCCCAGCTACTCAGGAGCTTAAGGAGGGAGTACATCTTGAGCCCAGGCGTAGTAGTATTGTTTGTTAATACAACTTCCTCTCCAAAAAAGGGTACGCTTGACCAATAGAATACTATAAAGTGGTAAGCAAGGACAAAGTTCTTTATATATTGACATGGACTATCTCCAGAATAATTAAGTGAAAACAGCAAAGTGCAGAAGTGTGTGTATAATAAACTGCTACCTGTGTTAATAACAGAAAACATAAATTGATATTATGAAATTCTCATACATGTATGGAAATCTCTAGAAGGACATTTATTAATAAGTCACTAAATACTGACTATAAAATGAAAATTTATTTATTTATATATTTTTAGAGACAGAGTCTCACTTTATCGTCCTTGGTAGAGTGCCTTGGCGTCACAGCTCACAGCAACCTCCAAATCCTGGGCTTAGGCGATTCTCTTGTCTCAGCCTCCTGAGTAGCTGCGACTATAGGCACCCACCACAATGCCTGGCTATTTTTTGTTTACAGTTTGGTGGGGGCTGGGTTTGAACCCACCAACCCATATGGTGCCTGCGCCCTGCCCACTGAGCCACAGGTGCCACCCTATTTTTATTTTTTTTGAGACTGAGTCTTACTATGTAGCCCTTGGTAGAGTGCCATGGCATCACAGCTCACAGCAATCACCAACTCTTGGGCTTAAGCAATTCTCTTGCCTCAGTCCCCCAAGTAGCTATAGGTGTCTGCCACAAAGCCTGGCTTTTGTTTTTTTTGGTTGCAGTTTTCATTGTTGTTTAGCAGGCCTAGGCAAGGTTTGAACCCACCTGCCTTGGTGTATGTGGCCGGTGCCCTAACCACTGAGCTTTGGGGGCCAAGCCAAAGTGAATATTTAATAAAAAATTAATAACAAGGTTTGCTTGTGAGAGGTCTGGGTGTTTGGTGGGCAAAGTAAAATAATTCTTTTCCTCACTGTATATTCTTATTATTCTTTTGAAATTTGAACCATATGAATGTATTAGGTTTTTAGTATGAAATTATATGGTCTAAAAAAATAACAAAAAAAAAAAAAGGAAGGTATATTTGGTAGTAGTTAGGCATAACACTTTATAAGAAGGATATAATAGTTGGACTATGTTTACCTGATTGATGGAGTTCCTCTACTTTTGGGTGTACCATGGAATCAAGTGATAAAATGGGAAGAGCATGGGTTTTGAGATAAAGCAGAAACATTTTCAAATCCCAGCCTTTCCATATTGGGCAAGTTATTTAACATTTTTGAAGATTCCATTTCCTCACCTATAAAAGGGGAGAAATCTGAATAGTATTGTAAGGATTAAATGACATAACATCCAAGTGCAATAAATTGTTCATTTGCTTCTTTCCTTATATAAATGGGCTGAACTAAGATAGATTGGCATACAGAAATTAATGTCTTATTAATGAAAATGCAGGTCACATGTGAAGAACTATATACATGTAGCTAAAATCCCTGTATCTATAATTTAGTTTGTCTGTCTCATATTATAAGAAATAAAGCCTCTTAATATCTTAGAAGTTTTAAAAATCCCTGGGCTATACAGTTTCCCTTTTTCCTTTTCTTTTTTTTGAGATAGTCTCACTCTGTCACCTTGGGTAGAGGTGCCATATAGCTCAAAGCAACCTCAAACTCTTGGGCTCAAGGGATCTTCTTCCTCAGTCTCTGGAGTAGCTGGGACTACAGGTGCCTGCCACAATGCCCGGCTAGTTTAGTAGAGATGGGGGTCTTGCTCTTGCTCAGGCTGGTCTAGAACTTGTGAGTTCAAGCAATCCACTCACCTCAGCCTCCCAGAGTGCTAGGATTACAGGCATGAGCCAGTTTTTTCTTTTTCCTTCACTGCATGAAAAAATGGTCAAAAGGAAGAAGGTACTTTGAAACACATTATAATACACCTTAATAAATATTCCCACTGGTTTTCTACGGGAAAACATTTTATTTTAATGCTTATTTCTAACAAATGTGTGTGTGTGTGTATTTTGAGACAAAGTCTTGCTGTATTGCTTGGAGTAGAGTGCAGTGTTACATCATAGCTCACTGCAATCTCAAACTCCTGGGCTTAAGCAATCTTCTTGCCTCAGCCTCCTAGGGACTATATGCATCCTCTAACATGCCCAGCTGATTTTTCTGTTTTGTAGAGACTGAGTCTCACTCTTACTCATGTTGGTCTTGAACTCCTGGCCTCCCAAAGTGTTAGGATTACAGTCATAAAGCACTGTGCCTGGCCTAACCAATATATTTTTAAGTAGGCTTTGAGGGATTCATTTAGTCTTTGAAAAATTAGTGTTTTACTTTTTTTTTTTTTTAAAGTAGTAAATACCATATTAAGATATATTAAAATCCTTCTGCCACTGCTAGTGGTGCTTGTGTGCTTTTCCGGTGTGGACCTGGTACTTTTTTTGTGAAGCAGCAGCTAAGAAGACTCGAGTTCTTGCCTTGGCCTATGAAAAGCCTAAGGAAGGAGTCTTGATTGAGAACAATGATCATATTAATTTGAAGGTGGTGAGACAGGGTGGTTCTGTGATGCAGTTCAAGATTAAGAAGCATACACCACTTAGTAAACTAATGAAAGCCCATTGTGAATGAAAGGGTTTGTCAGGGCGGTGCCTGTGGCTCAGTGGGCAGGGCGCCGGCTCCATATACCGAGCGTGGCAGGTTCAAACCCGGCCGGGCCAAACTGCAACAAAAAAATAGCCGGGCGCTGTGGTGGGCGCCTGTAGTCCCAGCTACTCAGGAGGCTGAGGCAAGGGAATCACCTAAGCCCAGGAGTTGGAGTTTGCCGTGAGCTGTCTGATGCCACGGCACTCTACCGAGGGCGATAAAGTGAGACTGTCTCTAAAAAAAAAAAAAAAAAAAAAAAAGTTTGTCAATGAGGCAGATCAGATTCTGATTTGACCAGCAGCCAATCAATGAAACAGACAAACCTACAGAATTATAAGTGGAGGATGAAGATACAACTGATAGGTTCTTCTAAAAAGGGAACCTGCTACTTTACTCCAGAACTTTGTTCTTACAGACCAAGATAACATTCTTTGGGGTTTTTTTTGAGACAGAGTCTCACTATGTCGCCCTGGTAGAGTGATGTGGCGTTATAGCTCATAGCAACCTCCAACTCGTGGGCTTAGGTGATTCTCTTGCCTCAGCCTCCCAAGCAGCTGGGACTACAGGTGCCGGCCACAACGCCCGGCTATTTTTTGGTTGTAATTGTCGTTGTTTGGCAGTCCCGGGCTGGATTTGAACCTGCCAGCTCACGTGTATGTGGCTGGTGCCCTAGCTGCTGAGCCACAGGTGCCCAGCCCAAGATTACATTCTTTTTTTTTTTTTTGTATAGACAGAGTCTCACTTTACCGCCCTTGGTGGAATGCCGTGACGTCACAGGACTCACAGCAACCTCCAGCTCTTGGGCTTCAGCGATTCTCCTGCCTCAGTCTCCAGAGCAGCTGGGACTACAGGCGCCCGCCACGACGCCCGGCTATTTTTTGGTTGCAGTTCGGCCGGGGCTTCTTAATCGGAAAGCTGTGATTTGGTTCCACCATATCCTGACTACTATAGTAGTTTTCTCTATTCTTTCATTTTCCCTTTTCCCATTCGTTTATTGTACATAAAGTAACTTGTGTTTGTGCACAAGCATGTTGCAGTTTTTTTTAACTAAATGGCCAATGGTATATTTTGATTGATATCAAGTGGTGATGGGATTGGGAAAAATACGGATTCTGTGAAAATACCCCTTTCTCCATTAGTGACATGTTCTTACCTTTATATTCCAGTAAGTTACTTTCCTCTCACTGTTTTAACAAAACAACAATAACATAAAAAACCTTGCATACCTTGTTCAATTGGAAAATTTTAATGTTTTTCATTTTTTTCCTTTTTCTTTTATTTATTATTAAATCATAGCTGTGTACATTAATGTGATCATGGGGCACCATACACTGGTTTTATAGACCATTTGACATATTTTCATCACACTAATGTTTTTCATTTATCATTGTAAAAACCAAGGACAATTTTATAACTTTTTTTGGTAGGTAGATGTTACATGTAGGGCAATCTGTCTTTATATAGGGATAAATTACTCTTAAAAACAAATGAATCCTAGATAGTTTTCCCTTTAAGTCAAGCATCTTGTTTAACTTTTTTTGAGACAGAGTCATACTTTGTCACCCTCTGTAGAGCACTTTACTGTCATAGCTCACAGCAACCTCAAACTCTTGGGTTCAAGTGATTCTCTTGCCTCAACCTCACGAGTAGCTGGGACAACAGGCACTTACCACAACATCTGGCTATTTTTAGAGATGGGGTCTTGCTCTGGATCAGGCTTGAACTGATCTTGAACTCCTGAGCTCAATCAGTTCACCTGTGTTGGTCTCTAAGTGTGCTAGGATTACAAGTGTGAGCCACTGTGCCTAGCCTGGTCTTGTTTAAATGAACCTTTTTGTCCAGACACAGTGGCTCGTGCCTATAATCCTAGCACTCTGGGAGGCCAAGGTGGGTGGATTGCCTGAGCTCACAGGTTAGAGAGCAGCCTGAGCCAGAGTAAGACTTCATCTCTAAAAATAGCCAGGCATTGTAGTTGGTGCCTAGTCCCAGCTACTAGGGAGGCTGATGCAAAAGAATTGCTTAAGCCCAAGAGTTTGAGGTTGCTGTGAGCTGTGACACCACAGCACTCTACCAAGGGTGACAAAATGAAATTCTGTCTCAAAAATTTAAAAAAAAGTTATGTTAAAATCAAAATCACACATTAAATCACACTAATATTTATTGATATTTAACGATAAATACATTGAGTATTTTATTTATTTACCAAATGTAATAGTTAACATGATGATGATTTCTCATTCAGTTTTCACATTTGTAAAACCACAGGAATGTAGCATATATGGAAGTACTGAATCACATTTAATGCAGAATCTATAGTAGTCACCAAAGTCTAGGAGACTAGGAGTTCCTAGCCCTCATAGTGATTGTCAAACTGCTGACAAGTGTGTCTTAAGTAGAGGTCTAGGTGAAACAAAGATTATTGCTCAAACTTATTCTTTCTTTCCTTTTTTTTTTTTTCAGTTTTTGGCAGGGGCTGGGTTTGAACCCACCACCTCCGGCATATGGGGCCACTGCCCTACTCCTTTGAGCCACAGGCACCTCCCCAAACTTATTCTTAATTCTGTTTTTTTTTTTTTTTTTTTGAGACAGAGTCTTACTCTGTTAACCCTGGGTAGAGTTCTATGGTGTCACAGCTCACAGCAACCTCACTCTTGGGCTCAAGAGATTCCCTGGCCTCAGCCTCTTGAATAGCTGGGACTACAGGCACCCCCTATAACCGTGGTTAGTTTTTCTCTTTTTAGCAGACAGAGTCTCACTCTTGCTCAGGGTGGTCTTGAACCCCTGAGCTCAGGTGATCCACCCTTATCAGCCTCCCTGAGTGCTAGAATTACAGGTGTGAGCCACCACACCAAACTTGTTTTTTTAGCTGTACTTAAGAGTTGAATGTAAGGCACTAAGTAGAGTGTATTTTTCGCTCTCAAATATACTAGTAAAAATGTATGTACCCAGAGTTTCTTTCCCTCTGTCCTTGAGATTCATTTGTTTAAAAAAATTTAATGAGTTTGTTCAGGGTGTTACATCAGAAATTGTTTTTGTATTAGTTGTAGTAATGAGAAGTAGTTTCTTTGTAATGTAGGAGTCCATATCTACTTTTGCCTAACGAAGCAGCCATACCAATTCTGGATAATCCGGCTTTGAAGTGGGTTGGGCATTGCTAGGTTTCTTCTGTCAAAGCTATTAGTTTGGACTGTGACCTACTCACACATGCCTTGAAAATGTAAACAGCTCTGAGTATATAGAGTAATTAAGTTCCACAAATATTAACTAAAGCCAGTGTACATTACATTTACATTAAAATACTTCTCTAGAATATGCACAAGATTTTTTTCCATTTTCTACAACTTTATCTTCAAAGAACACTTAACTAACACGTTCTGCTCATAGAAAACACTGCCCTTCTTTGCATTGGAAATGTCCAAGACATTTACCAAGCCAAAGAAATCTTCAAAATATTCTTTAAATAAATGTTTGGCAGAATCAACTTTTAAAGTCACTTAAAAAAATCAATATTTCTTTATATAATTTTCAGATTCTAGTTTGAGAGGTAAAGCCTTTTGTCAAAGTTGTCAGATGGAAGAAAATGACAAATCTTTTATTAGCCAATCTCTGTTATAATATGGACATTCCCTGCGTTGAAAGGCACAAACTTAGCTTTTTTTTTTTTTTTTTTTTTTTTACCCCATAGAAGATAAACAGAGCTGGAGCGATGGAGAGCGAGAGACTGGGCGGTGGCGGGGAGGGAGCCCGCGGGCGACAGAGACCCTTAGACCACCTAGCTAGGCTTCTTTCGTGTTCGACATCTGACTAGAACACTATAGTTAGGCTGACAGGACCCAAGGGCGGACGGAGAACTCAAGAGGAGTCAGTAACAAAACTGAGTCTTTGCTGTAAGTTTGGCGCGTTGCTAAGGGCTATGTTATCTAATTTATTCATAACAACCCAATGAGAAAGGTACTAATATTACTCTCATCTTACACATGAACGAACTGAAAGTCACAGAGATGAAACGACAATCGCGCGGCAGTCACCCAGCCAGTAAGGGGCAGCAGGAGAACTCAATACTACCCCAGAGCACCCACTCTTCACCGCCGGGTTCAACCCCGCGGTCGGATTCCGCGCGCTGTACGATGTCTTTCCACCTAGCTTCGTGGGACAGTTTCTGGTACTGAGGGATGGCACTGTCCAGCCCTCAGGCCTGCCGCCCGCCGTCCACAAGAGAACGCTGCCCAGCGAGGCGATCCCGCCTGAAGGCTGTAAAACCGCCGCGCCCAGCCACGTCCTGGCAGCGAGTCGCCTCAGGGCGGTCATCTCAAGCAGCAATCAGGTCTCCACCGCCTCGCGCGCTGAGCTCAGCTCTCAAATGCTGAAGGCGCAAAGCAGGATCGACACTACCTTTCGCCGCTCTGCCCCAACTCCCGCCTAAATAGCCAGACGCAGATAGGGTAAGCAGCCTCACCTGTAGCAGAAGCGTCTAACGCTCTGGTCCGGTGACTGACTCTCCGGGCTTCCAACCAGGCAAAGGCAGGAGGGTGGAGTTTCGCTGAGACTGACAGCTTCTGTTCTCCAATCCCCATGCATTTTCTCTCCAGCCATTAGCCTCGGCGCCCGGCGGAGAACGACAGGTGGGAGCTGCGTTACTTTTTTGCCTCTAGAATCCTTGACATATAAGCTTCACCAAGCGCAGGGTGGAGTCAACTCCAAATTTTACTAACTCTTGCGGGTCATTACTTAAGCAGTCCTTTTAATCAGAAGTGGAAATTCCCCAGCCCTTTCCCGTCACCTCAGATGGGGGCGGGATAAATGGTACCCTCATCGGCCAATTGTACCACGCGACGTCCTGAGACGAATGACCGATACTTTATAGCGCCAATGAAGTCTCCCATTGTTAGGGGTCACTATGACTGACCATAAGGCCAACTAATCCACTTTAAGGTCGTGACACGATAGTCAGCGAGGTTGACCAATAGACAGAGAAAAAGGCCGGAAGTCAGCTTGTGAGGGGAGTAGGAGGCGGGTGTTCGCAACTGCCTAGGCCTGTGCGGGTCAACGCAGCTTGGGGGCCTCGAGCCAGCGAGCAGCGCGTGACGAAGAGCCTGAGCGACGGGTTACCTGGGCCAATGATCTGCAGCTGCCGGGGAGCTGCGGCCAGTGGCGAGTCGAGAGGGCGGGAGGCAGCAGGTTAGGCCGTGAGAAGTTAGTGGCGCTGCTGGGACTGGGGGGAAGGAGACGCTTCTTCCTCCTGCTGCTCCTCTGGTTCCCCGGATCAGTGGCGGCGGTAGCCGCGAGTGACTCGGCAGTGTCTCCGGCTCCGCGTGCGAACCATGCTGACCGATGGCGGAGGCGGCGGCACCTCTTATGAGGAGGACCTGGACTCGGTGGCACCGCGATCCGCCCCAGCTGGGGCCTCAGAGCCGCCTCCGCCGGGAGGGGTCGGTCTGGGGATCCGCACCGTGAGGCTCTTTGGGGAGGCCGGGCCCGCGCCAGCAGTCGGTGGCGGCGGCAGTGGTGCGGACGGAGGGGACACGGCTCTGGATTTCAAGTTGGCGGCTGCTGTGCTGAGGACCGGGGGTGGAGGTGGTGCCTCTGGCAGCGACGAGGAGGAGGTGTCGGAGGTAAGACTCCCGGACCCCCAACTCCCACACAGCGTGAGGCGTGAGTTCTCTGGGAGCCGGGGCCGCTCCCCGGCTTCCCGGGCAGAGTCCTTCTCTGACAGCTGTAGGCTTCACGCGGTTGTGTCAGCGGTGTGGGCCTAGTGAGCTTTGGGCTTATTTTTCAGCCCGCGACTGGAGCGGGACGGGTTCCCGTCACCATTCGTACCCACAATAGGGAGTCCTTTGGTCTCTGAGCTGCGCGCGGGAGCGAGGATTACTCAGGCTACCTCCCGCCCACCCTGCCTTGGAGATGGGGGGGCGGGGTCTTGCCAGAGTCCCTGCCCTTGGTACTGAGAGAGACAGACAGAAAGCGGTGGACAGACAGAGCTAGCTAGCTCGAGGATCATTTCTATTATGTGCGTCTGCCCAAAGTTGAGGGGTACATTTATTTGCCTTATGCCTTACTTGTGTACTTAAGAGGACGGGTTCTTACTTTTTCTCACTAGTTTGAGGCAAGTGAGTATTAAGGATCTCCCAGTTTGTACCCTGAGGAATCACGTGACTCCTGCTCTTGAGACCTTTCCTGAAGTTAAGACAGGAAAAGGAAGTTCCAGTGCATCTCGGAGCTTTGGAGTAGACGGGTAGCTGAACTCCGAGGTTTATAGGCTTGGAGAAGGTGAGGTACCCTTTTGCCGTGAGATCCTTCATTTCTTTTAACTCTTTGTGTGCATACTCTTTCGTGTACACATTTTCGGTGTGAGCCACCTATGACGATAGGCATTATCTTTTGGGCCCTGGGGAGAAAGGAGATTTGTACATATTTATACTTTTTCTCTTGACTCTGGTTTGGATGTAGTATTGTGCTTTGATGACTATTATTTTAAGTGCTGAAGTATTTCTTCTATTTTAATTCTAAGGTGTCTGTTTCATCCCCTGTGACCAATTAATTTAACCTCTTGTTCTGTTGTTAAAGTACAAGAATTTCTCTGTGTGTACTAACGTGTTTGAGAGGAATAAGAAATTATTTATGGGCTGTAGAATAGTGCACGGTCTTACGGTTCTAAGTCTGAACAGGAGTTTCTTTTGATTTAAAACCTTAGTACCTTCTGACCCCAATATTTTGCTTTGGGGGAAAACTAGGTGGTATAAAGCGACATAGTCTCTTGCATGTCAGTGTTTGTGAATTTTCACTATAACTATATAACTATAATTAACTTCTAAGCCAAAGTGGGATAAAGATTTTATTTGAGTAGGCAGTTACTGGGTAAGTCTCTGGAGTACCCTCACTCGTGGGCTTGTTGTGGAAGGCTTTCTTTTATCTTTTTAGTAAAATTTAATAAAAATGAAGGTAGAATACATTAGTTTTTAGCTAGGAAATGAAGTGGGAGATATCTTTAGATCATGAAAATTAAAGTTTATTTTCTCTTGAAACTTATAAGGGAGAATCTGAAAAAGTTTGCTTAGGTCTAAATATAATGAAAAGAGGGTAACCTTGATTTTCTCACCATTTTTGCATAATTGCTGCGGGTGAGATGAAACATCACTCATTTACTTTATTTATCTGTTTAGAGACACAGGGTCAGACTATGTTGCCCAGGCTGGAGTGCAGTGGCTATTCACAGGTCTTATCATGTGCACTACAGACTTGAACTCTTGGGCTCAGGCAGTCCTCCCACCTCAGCCTCCCAAATAGCTGGAACTTAACAAACCACTCCCCGTGGTACTCATTTGCTTTTAAATAAATAGTATACTTAAATTTCTTCAGCCATAGAGTGCTACTAAGCCTTCAAACTCATAAATCAATGCCTCTCTCTCTGATATATATATAAAATTTCACTTGGAGTCTTCATACCATGTGGTTAAAGCTCTGGGTAGAATTCACACCTTTTGTGGTTTTTTGAAGTTTATTATATAAGTCATGTATTTATGATTTCTACACCCACTTCGTAGTGGCTAATGGTAGAAGGGCTCCATATTCTCCTGTTGACTTATGTTTTCTGTGCCTAAAAAGGATTTAACTCTTAAGAATATATATAGATGTCATTTTTGGAATGGTAGTTTCTAGGATACTCATAGACTTTAGCCTAATCTAAGATGATGCTCAGTTTGTATATAGATTCTTTTTAACCTGTAGAGAAAGGGAATTTTATTTTTGTGTGCCATTTCTCCCATATCACATAGGCAGGAAATTCCTGGAGTATCTATTCTCTACTCTATAGATTATAAGGTATGCTTTTGTGAATGAATTGACCTCTTTTGCCCAAAAAGATGTTTGCCTTTTCTGCTTTCTCTCTGACAGAGAAGAGCTGTGTTCTCTTGTGTTGTTGCCTTTGAATTTCCATTGTGAAGGGATATCATAACTAATGCTTTTCAAAAATGCTTACCTAACTGGCATTTGATGAATAATACTAAAATCTTCACTTTTATCTTTCCTAAATATTTTAGAACCAAGTACCTAGACATCCAGAAAGATGATGAGTTCATATGTAGTTTGGGAGTGGAGTGAAGTTTGTCTTGTTCCCAAAATGAGGCAGGAGGACTAGGTGAGAAGTGAGTAAGAAATGTGGAGACAAGGTATATTTGCTCTAGAATTAGCTGAAATTCTGTATATTTTGTGTGCACATGTTGTAAATATCTATTTTGTATTTCTGCAGGCATTCTGAGTATATTTCTTAACTGTGATTCTAAGGCCTTGAATGAAGAGTCAGAACTGCAATGAATCCTACTGAAATTCTATTGTTCAGGACAGAGGTCAGGCTAAAAATTCTTTAAAAACCACTTGAAAAATTATTTTTAGAGACAAGGTCTTGTTATATTTCCCAGGCTTGTCTCGAACCTGTTTCATCCTCCTGAGTAGTTGGGACTATAGGCATGTGCTACAAAAAACCTGATTTTTAAATGTTAATTTTAGAATTGTAGGTTTGTTTGTTTAACAAGTTGAAAGAATAATAAACTTCCTAAAGACAGACTTTGATGAGATTTATGATTTCTGGTTTTTGTGATAAAAATGCATGTATATACTGTATATATATATATGTGTGTGTGGGTGTGATAGCTTCCTTAAAAATTATTATAAAAGTAATGTAATCTAATGGTGAAAAATTCAACAGTATAGATGAAAGGTGAAAAGTAAAAATGCTTCTTTTCCCACCCCCACTGACCCTTTAAATCTCATTATTTAAAGTAAACAATATTAAAATTTTTTCCTTCAGTAAATGTTCTAGGCCTGTGTGTCTGTGTATGTATATATACATGTTCATATACACACACTTTATTTTTTTTTTGTTTTTGAGACAGTCTCAGTCTGATGCGCTGGGTAGAGTGCCATGGTATCAGCCTAACTCATAGCAACCTCATACTCCAGGGTTCAGGCATTACTCCTGCTGCAGCCTCCCCCATAGCTGTGATGCCCACCACAAGGCCTGGCAAATAGTTCTGTTTTTAGTTAGCTACCAGGGTCTCACTTTTGCTGTTTGATCTCACACTCCTGGCCTCAAGGGATCCTCTCACCTTGGCCTTCCAGACTGCAGATTACAGATGTAAGCCACGGTACCTACCCATATACATACACTTTAAAGAGAGATATCAAATTAGAAGGCAGAGCTTTATAAATCATGCTGTTTTCTTGAGGTAGGTGCCATGTTTATAATATGCAAAACACGCATACATTATATATAGCTCTGAAATTATAAAGCTTTGTAGGGATTTTTTTTTCCTTGAAGATTACTTTTAAAGTCAAAAGTATAGGCAATACAAAAATCCGATTCTGATTTTCACCAGTAAGGAAGGAGATGAGTAATTTCCTTTAGGATTACTTATGATCTACATTCTAGAGCAGGGTTTCTCAATAGCAACATATAGACATTTTGGGCCATATAATTCTTTGTTGTGAGGGGCTTACCTATGCATTAGTAGCATCCCTGGCTAATAGAACCCACCCAATTGTGATAGCCAAAAATTTTTCAGGATGTTGCCAAATGTCCCCTGGGGGCAGAATCACCCCTGGTAAAGAACCACTGGTCTAGAGGCTACTCTTGTCATCAGGATGGCAATTTTGTCCTGAATACTCTGTATTCAAACTTCAGGTAAACAAGGTGAGTCACTGCTTTCAATAGCATCTCAGAGCTTACTCTCATAACCTGAAAAAAGGAGAAATAGAAGGTACTGAAAGGTTTAATGTAGAACCAGCATGTACTACTGTAAATTTCCTATGGTAAATTCATCATCTTTGGAAATTTTCACTTAAAATGTATTATTTTTAAAGCTTTAGATCATGCAAATGAATTTTTTTTTTGAGACAGAGTCGCACTGTGTCACCCTCAGAGTGCAGTGGTATCACAGTTTACAGCAACCTCAAACTCTTGGGCTTAAGCGATTCTCTTGCCTCAGCCTCCCAAGTAGCTGGGACTACAGGCGCCTGCCACAACGCCTAGCTCTTTTGTGGTTGTAGTTGGCCTGGGCTGGATTCAAACCCGCCAGCTCAGGTGTATGTGGATGGCACCCTAGCTGCTGAGCTATAGGCACCGAGCCAAAAATGAATTTTTAAAAATCCTTTTTGGGGACTTTCAGTTTGTTCAAGGTAGAAATGTTTTGTTTCATAAATTACTGGCACCATCAGTATGATAACATAGGAAATCTAACTTTGTATTCTAGTGAGAGACATTAGAAATGTTTATTGAAGAAAAAGTTACATGTTATTACTGTAACAATTTGTTATATACTGCATGGGCATCAACCTTACACAAGCTTCATTCTGTAAAGCCTTAAAACTTTACATATAAAATGATGTGTTGATTGGTGAGTATGGTTATATGAATGGCGGACCGAGGCAGTTAATTATTTATGGGTAGAGATAAACATTATTGTGAAATTTGGAGTATGAGATGGTTTTTTGGGGGTCACTATTTAGTACATCTTCTTTCCTTTCTTTTTCTTTTCTTTTTTTTTTTTTTTTTTGAGACAAAGTCTCACTCTGTCACCTTGGGTAGAGTGCCATGGCCTCATCATAGCTCACAGCAACCTCCAACTCCTGTGCTCAAGTGATCCTCCTGTCTTAGTTTTTCTATTTTTAGTAGAGATGGGTATCTTGCTTTTAGCCCAGTTGGTCTCAAATTCCTGGGTTCAAGCTATCCATTTGGCTCAGCCTCCCAGAGTGCTAGGATTATAGGTGTGAGCCACTGTGCGTGGTCTATTTAGTACATTTTTAATAGTTGATTGCATTCATATAGTTCATAAGTCAAAGTAAGATCAGATATGGTGAAATCTTGGCTTGGTGCCTCTAGCTCAAGTGGCTAAGGCACCAGCCACATACACTAGAGCTGGCAGGTTCGAATCCAGCCCAGGCCTGCCAAACAACAATGACAACTACAACCAAAAAATAGCTGGATGTTGTGGTGGGCGCCTGTAGTCCCAGGTACTTGGGAGACTGAGGCAAGAGAATCGCATAAGCCCAGGAGTTGGAGGTTGCGTGAGCTGTGATGCCACGGCACTCTACGTAGGGCGACAGCTGGAGGCTCTGTCTCTAAAAAAAAAAAACAAATCTTGATCTCACCCCTTCTCCTTAGTGCCTTGGCTTCTACACTTTTAATATCATATATCTTTTCAGAATTTCTTTATGAAAATATAGCTGTATATATTTATTTTCCCTATTGTTACACAAAAGTAACATATTATTCATGTGAGTTTTTAAATGGTAAATTTGAGAGGGATTTAGGCTTTTAAAAAAGTTAAAGTGATAAAGCTTTATGAATGAAGCATGGAGATGAGTTTAAGCACATTCCCTTCAAGCCTGTTAGTAGAGTGATGATGGATTAGCTGACCCCTGAAAATCAATTCTAGTCTTCTGATTTGATAACAGATAAGATAAATACAATATATTGCTTTAAAGAAAAGCAAAGCAGTTTTTAAAAAGTATTAGTTTTGAGTTTCAAGTAAAAAGATATGACAGGTCTACTAATTTTTTTCCACCACATTTACCTTCTTTTAGAACCAAAGTTGTAAGAAATAAAATTAGTTTTTTTTTTACCCACTACAAATGAACTATTTCAATATATCTGTCTTCTAGGACTTTATTGATCAAATTCTCCTTTCTTGTTGCTTGTCTATAGAGTCATAAAATCTTGTTGATAATCCTGTCTCATCTCATTTTAGGTAACTGCTACCATTTATTGAATGCTTATTATATGCCAGTACCGTACTAGATACTTTCGTTATTTTATTTAATCGTTTCAACACCCCTTTGAGGTAGGTATTATTATCTACATTTTAATAGCTGAATAAATGTAGGCTCAGAGAAATGAAGTAATAAATCTAAAAACAAGAAAATGGTTAAAATGTTACACAAGTAGTGAGTGGTAAAGATAGGTTTTGAATCCAATACTGAATCCAGAGCCCATGTTACCATGTTGCTTCTTCATGTTAAGAAGTAGGCAGTATTTTTGGTTACCAAATGCTGTTTCTCTAATAAATCATTTTTCAGGCCCTGTTGAAATTTTCACGGATCTAAAGTGAAGTGAAATGAGGAAAATAAGGATAATATACAGAATTACTCATGAAGCTATTTTTATGTGTGTGTATATACACATATATGTACACACGTCTATACATATATATACACAGATATGTACACATACACACACACACACATATACATAACATATACATTTTTTTTTGTTTTTTTGAGAATAGGGTCCTACTATGTTGCCTAGGCTGGGAGTGCTGTGGCTTCAGCCTAGCTCATAGCAACCTCAAAACAGGGCTCAAACCATCCTCCTCCCTCAACCTCTTGAGTACCTAGGACTACAGCCATCCACCATGATGCCTGGCAAATTTTTCTATTTCTTGTAGAAACGAAGTCTCACTCTTTCTCAGGCTGGTCTTGAACTCCTGAGTTCAAGCAATCTTCCCTTTTCTACCTCCAAGTTTGCTAGGATTACATGTATAAGCCACTGCACCTGGCCTCACTTTTTTATATTTTGAGATTAAGCCTACCTCCTTTTATAAAATGATTTTAACAATATCTGTATTTGACAAAATATCAGATCTTAAACTTCATGTCAAAACCCTGGGTACGTAAAACCTCAGAAGTCTGAGAACTGTTCTACTAAGTAACTTGTTAATGTGTAGCAGTCAGGAGTAGATAATAGATCTGCCTCCCATTCTAATTATCTTACCTGCTAGATTGTCCTGCTAAAGGTCTCTCTTCGATGCATTGTACAAATGAATTTAATTCGTTGCTTAAGAAATGCCTATCTCAAATTAGCATATCGATAGTTAACCTTTTGGCAAAGTTTTATATTATTTAATGAAATTGCTCACAGTCATGTAGATCAGTATAAGAAGGTATAGCATTGAGGTAGGAGGACCATTCTAAGGAAATTTTATAATGACCTTACTTGGAAAGTTTGGTCCTTTCATTATTCATTTAAAAAGAATTAAGAAATAATTAAAACCACTGATTATATAAAGGCATATGCCTAACTTTGCCCTTTTGCCAATATAGGGAATATTTGTTTTGTAATATTGTTATACCCTATTTATTTTGTAAAAATTAAAATGTTTGCTATTCTATTTGTAGTTATTGACAGTACATGGTTCCTATAAGTGAAGATAAGTTGCCTTATTGACTGGTTTGCTTTTCTTCCTGCCAAATTTACCTAAACCAGGAAGAAAGTAAAATTTGTATATAAGGTTATTTTTTTTGTCAGTCTGAAATTTAGCAACAACTATTTGTCAAAGTGCACATTTCTGCCGTCTTCCACTAAATACTCTTCTCACAATTTCTCCCTTACTAAATAGACACTGTTTTCAGTAGTAGAAAGTCTGTTTTAAAAAATATAGGTATTCCACTTTGTCCTAGAGATTTTATTCACCTGTGTTATTAGTATGCAGTTTTGAAAAGAGAAAGACAAATTCTTAGGAATTAGCCCTAAGAGCCAAAGAATTGAACAGGAGAATAGTTTATTAATTTGCCAAGGTAAGTTTGATGTGTTTAAAAGTTTGTAATGAAGACAAGTTAGATTGAGAGAACAAGGTTTCTTTTAAAATTGTGGTAAAATATCCATAACATAAAAATCTATCATTTTAACCATTTTTTTGTTTTTGTTTTTAAATTGTAGTAGAATACATATAACATGAAATTTACCATTTTAACCACTTTTAAGTGTTCAGTTCATTGGCATTAAGTGCATTCACATTTTTGTGCAGCTAGCACTACCAGCCATTTCCAGAATTTTTTCATTTTCCCAAAGTGAAACTGTTTTCCCATCAAATCCCTTATTCTCCCTTCCCCCCAGGTCCTAGCAACTACCATTCTACTGTCTATAAGTTTGACCACTCTAAATACCTCTTATACTTGGAATTATTCAGTATTTGTCTTTCTTTATTTGATTTATTCACTTAGCATAATGTCTTCAAGGTTCATCCAATTGTAGCATGTGTCAGAACTTCATCCTTTAAAGCAAAAACACTCCATTGTGTGTGTGTTGGTGTGTATATAAACTGTATATATATATATTTTTATTTGAGACAGAGTCTCATTTTTGTAGCCCTGGGTAGAGTGCTCTGGCATCACAGCTCACAGCAACCTCAAACTCCTGGGCTCAAGTGATCCTCTTGCCTCAGCCTCCCAAGTAGCTGGGACTACAGGTGCCTGCCACAACACCCAGCTATTTGTAGAAATGGGGTCTTACTCTTGCTCAGGCTGGTCTTGAAGTCCTCAGCTCAAGTAATCCACCTGCCTCAGCCTCTCAGAGTTTTGGGATTAGAGGCAGATACAAACTATATTTTATCTGTAATTCTGATTGATGGGCACACTTGAATTACTTTCACCTTTGAGCTATTGTGAATACTGCTATTATGAACATACGTGTGCATATTTCTCTTTGAGACTCTTCAGTTTTTCTGGTTGTAAACCCAGAAGTGGAATTGCTGGATCATATGGTAATTCTAGTTTTAATTTTTAGGAACTGTCATGCTGTCATCTGTAGCAGCTATACCATTTTATATTCCTACCAACAAGGCACAAGTGTTCCAATTTCTCTACATTCTAGCCAGCAGTGATTTTCTAATTTTTTGTTTGTATTTTTTCATAAAAGCTGTTCTAATGGGTATAAAATGGTAGCTCTTTATGGTTTGATTTGCATTTCTTAGTGATTATTGTTGTTAAGCATCTTTCCATGTGCTTATTTCCATTTGCATATCTTTGGAGAAATATCTATGAAAATTCTTCGCACATTTAAAAAATTGTATTTGTTGTTGTTTAATTGTAGGGATTCTTCATATATTCTGGATATTAATCCCTTGGCAGATGCATAATTTACAAACGTTTGCTCCTATTCTATGGGTTACCTTTCCAGAATATTCATAATACCCTTGCATGGGCAAAAGTTTTAATTTTAATGAAACCCAGTTTATCTATTTTTTTGCTTATCGTCTATGCTTGTGGTGTCATATTTAAGAAATTGTTGTCAGATCCAATTTAAGAATTTTATAGTTTAAGCTTTTAAATGTATGTCTTTGATCCGTTTTGAAGTTATTTTTATGTATGGTATAAGGTAGAGATTCAATTTTATGTTTTTGCATGTGGATACTGATTTTTTTCCAGCACCAGTTGAAGAACATTATTTTCCCATTGAATAGTCTTGGCACCTTTTAAAAAAATCAATTGACCATATATAGGAGAGTTTATTTCCAGGTTCTCTGATCTATTCCATTAATCTATATGCCTGCCCTGATGTCAGTAACATACTTTTTGTGTGTTTTATTTTGTTTGTTTATTTGTTTTGAGACAGAGTCTCACTTTGTCACCTTCAGTAGGGTGCAGTGGCGTCACAGCTCACAGCAACCTCCAGCTCCTGGGCTTGGGGTGTTTCTCTTGCTCAGCCTCCCGAATAGCTGGGACTACAGGTGCTCGCCACCATGCCCGGCTTATTTTTTTTTTGTTGCAGTTTGGCCAGGGGCGGGTTTGAACCCACCACCTTTGGTATGTAGAACTGGCACCCTACTCACTGAGCCACAGGCACTGCCCTTTTTCTCTTTTTTTAAGAGACAGAGTCTCACTCTGTTGTCCAAGCTAGAGTATAGTGGCATCATCATAGCTTGTTGCAACCTCCAATTCCTGGGCTTGAGCAGTTCTTCTGCTTCACCCTCCTGAGTACCTGGGACTACAGGTGTGTGCCACCATGCCTGGCTCATTTTTCTGTTTTTTATAGAGAGGGGGTCTCTTGTTCAGGTTGGTCTGGAACTCCTGAGCTCAAGTGATCCTCCTGCCTCAACCTTCCAAATGCTAGGATTATAGGTATGAACTACCATGCCCAGCCCCATGCTCTTTTGATTACTGTAGCTTTGCAGTAAGTTTTGAAATTAGGAAGTATTGGTCCTTTGAATTTATTCTTTTTCAACATAGTTTTGGTTATTCAGGAATTCAGGGTCTCTTGTGATTCCATATACATTGTTAGGATGGGTCTTATCATTTGTCCAAAAAATGCCATTGGGATTTGATAGGGATTGTATTGACTCTATAGATTGCTTTGGGTGGAAAAAAATATTAATACAAATCCTATGTAGTTGTTTCATCATAGTAGATATTAGCAAATGAATCTAGATGAAATGTTAAAAAGCATAAATATACCATTTTATATGTTCTGGCCAGAGCACTCACTGATATTCTCCTTAAAGCCTTTGAACCCAAAAAACATTGGATATTTACTTTGAGTAGATTTTTTTGGAATATAATCCTTTTTTTTCCTGATTTGTCCTCATTATGATTGATCAGGATAATTCATTTATTGGTTAGATGCTAGGAAGAATTCTTTTTATCTTTTGCATGATTGGAGAATTCAGATTTGGAAAAACCCTTGCCATATGATATTAAACCTAGATAAATGAACCTGTGGTCTTGTCTTGTCCTTCCTTCCTTCCTTCCTTCCTTCCTTCCTTCCTTCCTTCCTTCCTTCCTTCCTTCCTTCCTTCCTTCCTTCCTTTCTTTTTTGAGATAGAGTCTCACTCTGTCACCCTGGGTTGAGCACCATGGTGTCATCAGAGCTCATAGCAACCTCAAACTTTCGGGCTTTAAGTCCTCTTGACTCAGCTTTCCAAGTTACTGGGGCTATAGGCACCTGCCATAGTGCCTAGCTAATTTTTTTATTTTTAGTAGAGATAGGGTCTTGTTCTTGCTCAGGCTGGTCTTGAGCTTAAGCAATCTGCTTGTTTTGGCCTCCCAGAGTGCTAGGATTACAGATGTGAGCCACCTTGCCTGGCTAATATTTTCTTTAAGGATGCAGAATTATAGGTACTTTATAGAATCCCATCTCAGAGTGAGTGTTACACTATGAAAGGACCTTTAGCTCTATATCAACCTCTCGTGTTTTTTTGGTAGATTTTTTTCTCATTCGGCTACCTCTCAGCATTTTAATTTTTGCCTTAAAAATTGTTAAGGCAGTTGCTAAATGAATATGTGAAGGAAGCCATCATTACCAGGTAAGAGCAAATTCCAGAAGGAAAATAGTGCAATTATATTGGGTGCATTCTCTTTTTTTGTTACTTTTGGAAAGTTGGGAGAATTATGTAAAGAATTTCTCTCTTTTCTTTACCCATATTTGTCAGCTGTATTCATTTTGTCTCATTCTTTCCCTTTTCATAAAAAAGAAATTAATCTTCTGAACCATTTGAAAATGGGTTGCAGACATCATGCTGTTTACCCCTCAGAACTTCAGTATACATTCCCTAAGAAAAAAGACATTCTTGGGTGGCGCCTGTGGCTCAAAAGAAGTGGGGCGCTGGCCCCATATACCAGAGGTGGCTGGTTCGAACCCAGCCCTGGCCAAAAACTGCAAAAAAAAAAAAAAGACATTCTTTTACATAACCATAGTGCATTTATCAAAGTGTGAAATTTAACCAATTTATTTTTCAAATTCTTAGACTTTTAAAAATTGAGATATAATTCATATATCATAGAGTTCACTTTTTTTTTTTTTTTTGAGACAGAGTCTCACTGTGTCCCCCTTAATAGAGTGCTTTGGCGTCACAGTTCATAGCAACCTCAAACTCTTGGGCTTAAGTGATTATCTTGCTTCAGCCTCCCAAATAGCTGTGACTACAAGCGCCTGTATGATGCCCGGCTATTTTTTGTTGCAGTTGTCATTGTTATTTAAGCTAGCCCGAGCTGGGTGTATGTGGCTAGCACCACCGTGCTATGGGCGCCAAGCCTTTTTTTTTCCTAAGACAGGATCTTGCTCTATTGCCCAGGCTGGAGTGCAGTGGTCTGATAACAGCTCACTGTATCCTCGAACTATTGGGCTTGAGTGATCCTGCTATCTCAATGGCTTAAGTATCTAGGACTACAGGTATGTGCCATCAGGCTGGTTTAAGTCCCAAGTAAAATAGGTACCAAGAAATAGTACAGACTCATTGTTCGTAGAACCAAACTAACTAATAATGTAACAAAATTGAGAACACCTGAGCAGTGATAGCCAAAATTTATTTTTGTTGTTTAAACATACAAGTAGGGCAGCACCTGCAGCTCAGTTAGTAGGGTACTGGTCCCATATACCAAGGGTGGTGGGTTCAAACCTGGCCCCAGCCAAACTGCAACAAAAAAATAGCTGGGCATCGTGGTGGCGCCTGTAGTCCCAGCTACTTGGGAGGCTGAGACAAGAGAATCGCCTAAGCCCAAGAGCTGGAGGTTGCTGTGATCTGTGACACCATAGCACTCTACCGAGGAGGACAAAGTAAGACTCTGTCTCTAAAAAATAAAATAAATAAATAAATAAACATACAAGTAGTAACACTGGCGTGGATGTCAAGTAAACTGTATGTTATGTACATACCATTATTAGGAAATACTAGATATAAAAACTCTAATTACTGTATTTTCTATTTTATTCTACTTATTATCTTGAAAAAGAAATCCCTGTCCACATTTTTCTTAGAGACTATAGTCCATTCAGGCTACAACTGCCCAAAACAACCAACCAACCAACCAATTATTATTTGAGGCTATATTTCAGAGACTTGACCTTTGACCTACTTCTCAATAGAATATAGAATTATATAATATAGTGTCACAGGTACATTATCTCCTATAGATCTATTTAAATTATTCACTTACTCTCTACTGAAGAAAATAATTTAATTTGGGATATGAACTCACATGTGGCATAATAGAATTATGTCTTTTAGAGGTCAGAGTCCTTGGTAGTTTAAGAAATCTAATTTTTTTTTAGTGGGAATTAATTTATTTACAATTATTTATTGAGAGCCTACTACTTGTTAAGTTTTGTGCTAGGTTTTGCACAAATAACAATGATGAAAAAATGTATTCCTTTCCCTTAAGGATATTAGTCTTAACGAAGACTAATATTCCCTGAACATTTTAGGGAATGAGAAAACAAGATAAATTATTGTCTTGTATTTACTCATATTTGAGCAAAACCACAACTGTTCCTTTATTATGTTCTATAAATTCTCTAAGCATGTCTTGCTTTGAGGCCTTTGTCATTTACAGTTCCCTCCGTCAGGAACATTGTCTTCTTAGACACCTTTGTGGCTTCTCTCTCACTTCTTTTACCTTTCTGTTAAGAAGGCTTCCAGTTACCTAGTACTGTATGTTATGTTCCTTAAACATCTCAGACTCACCAATTATAAAAATGAACTCACCATTTCTTCTTCTAACCTTCTGTGGTTTGAATGTGTCCTCCAAGGTTCATGAGTGGGAAACCTGGTCCCCAGGTCAATGGTGTTGGGAGGTGGTACCTAGTAAGAGGTTGGGTAATGAGGACTTATGAATAGATCAATGGTAGTGGGTTAGTCATCAATAGAGTGGCTTTTTTATAAAAGTGAGTTTGGCTACTTTTGTTTGTTCTCTTTCTTATGCTCTCTTGCCCTTTACCCTCTGCTATGTGAAGGGAGCATGAAGGCCTCATTAGGTATGGGGCTCAATCTTGGACTTCCCAGCCGCTAGAGCTCTAAGAAATAAATCTCTGTTTATAAATTAGTTCGTCTCAGGTATTCTATTATACCTGTATAAAATGGACTCACTAAGGCAACCCCTATACTTCCCCCCTCACCTTTGTAAATGGCACTGTCCTGAAGCTAGTCACTCTAGTCAGAGACTTTAGAGCTGCTGCTTCTCCCCTCACATATCTAAGCAGTCTCCTTCTCTGTGTCCTTCCTGCTTCTGCTATAAATCAAACCATCATCTTTTACCGGCACTATTGCAGTAAACTCTGGCTTGCTCTTTCTCTCTCTTCCTCCAAGATTCTACTTCTCTAATTCTTCCTCTACCCTGCAATCAGAGTAAACTCTCTAATACTAGTTCCATCATGTCATTCCTTGGGCTAATGTTTTTCCCATTCCTTAGGTAAAGGACCCAAATTCCTTGATGTGGTATAAAAGGTTATTTAGGATTTGGCTTTTGTCTTTGCACCCTACTTTATTTGCTTTTCATATTCCAGTTATAGCAAATTGCTGTAGTATCAAGCTACTTTGAACATATCAAGCTATTTTCACTGTGTTGGCTTTTAGAATCATAATAATAGCTAGCATATGTTGAGTGCTTCTTGTACACTAGAGTAAATACTTAACCACTATATTCTCAAATAAATCTTATAACTACTCTATGAGGAAAGTGATGTTATTTCCAATTTACAGATGAGGAAATGGAAGCTTAGAGACATAATGTAACAACATCTACAAAGTTGCATGTCTGCTAATGATACAGCCAGGCTTCAGATCTGTGCATGGTTTTGTGATCAGGGGTAAGTCAGTTAACTTTTCTGAGTAAATGAAAATAAGGATCAGCTCCCGTATCTCAGTGGTTAGGGCAGTGGCCACATGCACCAGGGTTGGTGTGTTTGAACCCAGCTCAGGCCTGCTAAACAACAATGACAACAGCAACAAAAAAATAGTCCAGCATTGTGGCAGCTGACTATAGTCCCAGCTACTTGGGAGGCTGAGGCAAGAGAATCTCTTAAGCCCAAGAGTTTGATGTTGCTGTGAGCTGTGACACCACGGCATTCTACCGAGGGTGACATAGTGAGACTCTGTCTCAAAAAAAAAAAAAAAGAAAGAAAGAAAGAAAATCAGTTAATCTACTTTATGAAGTAATTAAGATAATTGAATGGAACAGTACATAGAAAACACTGATACATATGAGGCATTTTATTTTATTTGTTTATTTATATTTGAGACAGTCTCCCTCTGTTGCTCAGGCTAGAGAGCAATGGCATAATCATAGCTCACTGCAATCTCAAACTCTTGGGCTTAAGCAATCCTTCTGTTGCAGTCTCTGGAGTAGCTGGGACTACTCCAGAGACTGTCCCTGGTTAGCTTTTGTATTTTTTTTGTAGAGATGAGGTCTCACTCTTTTCTTAGATATGTGAGGGGAGAAGCAGCAGCTCTAAAGTCTCTGACTAGAGTGACTAGCTTCAGGACAGTGCCATTTACAAACATTTCTTTTCTCACTATTTACAACCGTCCCTGGTTAGCTTTTGTATTTTTTTTGTAGAGATGAGGTCTCACTCTTTTCTTTTTTTGCAGTTTTTGGCCAGGGCCAGGTTTGAACCCACCACCTCCGGTATATGGGGCTGGCACCCTACTGCCTTGAGCCACAGGTGACACCCCTGAGGTCTCACTCTTGATCAGGCTGGTCTCAAACTCCTGCCCTTAAGTGATATTCTCCTGACTTAGTCTCACAGAGTGCTAGGATTACAGGCTTGAGCCACCTCACCCAGTTGAGGCATTTTATTATTTTATTATTATCCTATTACTTTTTTAAAAGGAGCTTAATTAATGGTAGATAAAATTCTTTCAAAAAGACCTTTCTTTTTCCTGTCTTTAATTAGAGACTTGAAAAGATAGAAGACTGACTGTTGTAGACCTACTTAGGAGGGTCACTTGAGGCCAGGAGTTTGAGACCAGCCTAGGAAGCAAAGAGAGACTCAATCTCTACCCCAAAATCAAAACAATTATCTGGGCATAGTGGACACCTGTAGTCCCAGCTACTTGGGAGGCTGAGGCAAGGGATCTCTTGAGCCTAAGAGTTTGAGTCTGAAGTGAGCTATGATTATGCCACTACACTCTAGCCTTGGTGGCACAGTGAGGCCCTATTTCTTCAAAATTAAGATAATAGTTTCTGTATTAAAGCTGTAGTTTAGAGATGACATTTCTGTGGCTGAACAAAGTATAGTTAATTTTCTTCAGCTTTAACTTAGAATTAGGAAGAGTGTGGTGGTTTTCTCTTGTGCTAGGTGAAGCTCACCAATTTCAGATACCCAGGATACCATTTACCGTATATACTTGAGTATAAGCCGAGTATTTCCCGGCACAAAATTTGTGCCGAGTTCGGATTTTTCGGCACAAATTTTGTGTCGAAAAAACTCGGCTTATACTCGAGTATATAGGTATTTATTAAGCATCTGAGACATCATCTTTACTATTTAAGTTTTTTGAGAAGAGAAGATTGAGGGTCTGAAATTAGGAATGCAAGCTTTCTTTCTTTTTGAGACAGAATCTTATTCTTTTGCCCATGCTAGAGCGTGGTGGTGTCAGCCCAGCTCACAGCAACCTCAAGCTCTTGGGTTCAAGTGATCCTCCTGTCTCAGCCTCCTGAATAGCTGTGACTATAGGCCAGCCACCACAACCCAACTAGTTTTTCTGGTTTTTGTAGAGACAGAGTCTCACTTTATCGCCCTTGGTAGAGTGCTGTGTGGCGTCACACAGGTCACAGCAACCTCCAACTCCTGGGCTTAAGAGATTCTCTTGCTTCAGCCTCCCGGGTAGCTGGGACCACAGGCATCCACCACAACACCTGGCTATTTTTCTTGTTGTTGAAGTTTGGCCAGGGCTGGGTTTGAACCCGACACCCTTGGTATATGGGGCCAGTGCGCCACAGGCGCCGCCCTAGTTTTTCCGTTTTTATTGGAGAAATGGTCTTGTTTTTACTCAGGCTGGTTTCAAACTCCTGACCTCAAGCGATCCTAACTCAGCTTCCTAGAGTGCCAGGATTACAGGCATGAGCCACTGTTGCCTGGCCTGGGAATATAAGCTTTTGTATTAATGATACAGCCTTTTTATTCTAGTTAATTCAAGATATTATTGCTGATTATTTTAGGCCTTTTTGTGTCAGCAAAATTTATTCCTCCATTTGTCATTATTTGGTCCTGAATTGCATATTATTACTTTCTTCGTTTGTGAGGATTTGGGGCATATTTGTGGTGGATGCTACTATTGTATGTTTTACAAAAAGGAATTGTTATGTCTTTCAGTAATTACATCTTGGAACACTGGTCCGTCCTTTTGGCTGTCCTGAACAAGGACAGTAGTAAGGCATCAGTATTGTAAAATTTGTCTAAGTGCTGACTTAAAATAGAGGGGCTTACTTTGGGTGGGGAAAGGTAAGACATATTGATCTATCCAAATCATGAATAAGAAAGAAAAAGAAAACTAGCAAATACATTTTAAAAATGTATTTTTGTATGTTTAAAATGTTTATTTACCTTCCCATTTTGAATGATCAAATTTGAATTTCTTAGGGGAATTTCATTTTTTGTTTGTGAGGTAGGTAATAAGATAAAGGTTTTGTCTTTCCTTGAACTTTCTCATAGCTTCAATTATAATTTAGGGGAGTGATGATTATTCTTATAGGCTAACAGAAATGCAATTTGTGGTTACTAATATTTGAGTCTGTAACTCAAAATAAAAATTTATTTGATACTTAAAAAATGAAACTTGCATAATCCATTTGTCTATTAAAAGGGCTCTAGGGAAAATAATCCATTTTAAAAAACTTAAAAACAATTTTTTTTTGAGACAGAGTCTCACTATGTCACCCTCAGTAGAGTGCCATGAGATCACAACTCACAGCAACCTCAAACTCTAGGGCTTAAGTGATTCTCTTGTCTCAGGCTCCTCAGTAGTTGGGACTACAGGCACCCGCTTCAACTACAGGTATCCGCTTCAACACCTGGCTATTTTTTTTTGTTGTTGTTGTTGTTTAGCAGGCCTGGGCTGGGTTTGAACCTGCCACCCTCAGTGCATGTGGCCTGTGCTGTAACCACTGTGCTACGGGTGCTGAGCCAAAAAATCTTAAAAAATTTTTTTATTTCTACTGTCCTTTTTTCTTGGTATTACCATAGAAGTACAGAGTATTTAAACAAAAATATGTAATGTACATGTTTTATGATACATGTAGAATGTTCTTTCTTACTAACTTATTTTCTGTTAGCTAGTAATGCTATTTCTAGAAATACAGAGAGAAGGTAACAACTGGTTATGTATCAGTGTAATGTGAGATTATATTATTTTACCACTATAGTACAAGACTTAAAGCATATCATGTTATTGAAAGTTTTACTTATAGCACTGCTTAGTTGATAAAAATTGTTTAAAAAATTTTTTTTTCAAGTGCATGTGTGTTTTGGTTAAATGGCAGATGGATTAATAAATGATTTTTCTAAATAGACTGGTCAGAGTGACTGACAAACCTAATTATTTTAGGTGATAATAGCTGACACTGTGGTTATTCTCCTTTGGTAAATGGTGCCATCTAGTGGTTCATTTCTGAAATGTCAAAATGGGATAAAAGTAGGACAAAATGTTTGTTCCCATTCTCCCCACTCCTTTTTGTTTATTTTAACTGAAGCGAAAAGGCACATTTTTTTTTTTTAAAGGAGGGAAGGTAAAAAACTTTGAGGAAGAAGATACAATGTTTTTTGTCTCTCATATTTCAGAAGTGATTACTTATAAGGGAAAAACAGGTAGTTTTTGGTGGTCCATATTCTTGCCTACTCTTTTTCCTCCATCTTTTATTCTTGTACCTAACTGGAGGTAGAAAAAAATTATATAATGTTGAAGTAAACTTTTATTTTTTATTTTGAGACAGAGTCTCACTTTGTCACCTTTGGTAGAGTGCCATGGTGTCATAGCTCATAGCAATCTCAAACTCTTGGGTTCAGGTGACTCTTGCCTTAGCCTCCCAAGTAGCTGGGCCTACAGGTGCCCACCACAACCCCCAGCTATTTTTTTTTTTTTTTTTTTTTTTTTTTAAGAGACAGGGTCTTGTTCTTGCTCAGGCTGGTCTTGAACCTGTGAGCTCAGGCGATATACCGCCTTGGCCTCCCAGAGTGCTAGGATTACAGGTGTGAGCTACCCACCCTGCCTTGAAGTAACCTTTCTTGCCATTGGCAAAAACAGTACTACCATAGGTGGATGTATTTACTTGCTTCTGAACATAGCTCTTGCACAGAGATGAGCCACATAACGTATCATTAGGCAATAAAGGAATTGCTGTGATATTTTAGCTCATGTAAGATACTATGAGGTTTTTCATTTTCATGATGAAGAATAATTTCATTAGACATAGCATTTGATGCTTATCCATTGTATTTAGACATTTTTTATACTATAAACCAAGTCTTTTATATTAAATGTGCAGGATTGGTCATATTTAATACATCTCCTTGTAGCAATATATGGTTTCCATCTTGACTGGAAAGTATTATCTTTTGAGATAATACTATTGAGATATGAATTGCAAGAGTATGTTTCAGTATGTTTATTAAGTAAGATATTTATGAACTGCCAAAAACAATCCCTCAAAGATTCTCAGAATAGGCATAACTGAATATTTTGTCTTTTTATTGATTCCACATTGAGACAGGCATACTTGTAAAGTTTTAGAGAGGGTAGTACACAGGAAATAATAGAATTGAGTGCTTTTAGGAACATCTAATTGATAACAATAAATATATCCAAATCACTCACATTTAAGGTTTTGTTTAACTGTAACACATTCTGAAGTTTTTCCCACCAGTGTTCTTCTTGTAGATGTTTAAAATCTGATTATGTGGGTCACATCTTACATGTAAAATGACTACAAACACACTTAAAAGTTTGAGCGTTGCTAAAAATATATCATGCTAGATTCTCTTACGATTCTTCTATTTAAAAGGTGTAGAAAATAGACACTGGTGAGGGACAGGATAAAAGAAATGTAATTGCACAGAATCATATTCTAAAAATTATATTTATATAGTATTTATTTCAAAATTCTTCATTACCTCATTTCAGTAGCCCTGTAAAGTCGGTAGGGTAGATTTTGTCTTTGTTTATTGAGGAAGAAATTGTCAGAAAGATTGACTGATATGTCTGAAGTTATGCACAGTGCCTCATAGAGCTAAGACTTGAACTTCATCCTCCTTATTTCTACTACAGTATTCTTTTCATTATGTCTTGTGGCCTGATTGATACTTGAATTTCCATGCACTTTAAAACATAGAAGAATTAAACTCTGTACATTGTTTATGTATTATATTTTTCAAAAAGAAGTTCTAAGCCTTCTGAAGCAAGGGGAACATTATTATTTTGTATTTTTCTTCTGAATTTGATTTTTCCCAAGCACTTAGGAATGTACTAGTTTACATATTTTCTACTAACATTATTGATGCCCAGGAGGGCCTTACTACTGGTTTTTTCTCTTCCTAGTGGTGGTGACCAGGTAGGCAACCTGCAGTCTGTCACCTTTCACATGGTCTTACTCAAATCTCTCCCCAGTTGTTCTTTCTAGCCTAATGCCATAGTTGTATTCTAGGTACCTGTGTCATTTTAAAAATTGAGATAGGAGTGACAGCGACACAAGATGGCAGCCACCACGGGCTCGGGAGTAAAACTACCTCACAATTTCTGACTGTTGGAAGAACTCAAAGAAGGCCAGAAAGGAGTAGGAGATGGCACAGTTAGCTGGGGTCTAGAAGATGATGAAGACATGACACTTAAAAGATGGACAGGGATGATAATTGGGCCTCCAATTTATGAAACAATTTATGAAAACCGAATATACAGCCTTAAAATAGAATGTGGACCTATACACCCAGAAGCACCCCCGTTTGTAAGATTTGTAACAAAAATTAATATGAATGGAGTTAATAGTTCCAATGGAGTGGTGGACCCAAGAGCTATATCAGTGCTAGCAAAATGGCAGAATTCATATAGCATCAAAGTTGTCCTGCAAGAGCTTCGGCGCCTAATGATGTCTAAAGAAAATATGAAACTCCCTCAGCCACCTGAAGGACAGTGTTACAGCAATTAATCAAAAGGA
>CAUYPK010158092.1:0-16180 GCA_963574355.1 Loris lydekkerianus
GTCGAAGTTCTGCCCCACCCACCATACTCCCCAGACCTCTCGTCAACTGACTACCATCTTTTCAAGCACTTCGATAACTTTCTCACCGGTAGAACCTTTGCCAATCAGGACCTAGCAAAAATGGCCTTCGTTGACTTCATCAAATCCCAAGCACCCAATTTTTATGCCAACGGAATTAATCGACTTGTGTTACGTTGGCAAAAGTGCACTGATTCAAATGGTGCTTATTTCGATTAAATTGAATAAATATTCACTGAGATATTGCAGTTTAAAGTAGACTCATAAAAACGGACAAAACTTTTGAAATGACCTAATAGTATGATACTTTAAACAAAATCTTAAACTAAGTGCTGAAGCCACTTTTACTTTTTTTAAATTTCAAATTAATATGAGGGTACAAATGTTTAGGTTACATTGTTCTAAATTCTAAGGTAAAGTTCAAATTGTAGTTGAGCTCTTTACCTAGGGGCTGAATACCCTCAAATTGTGCACGTTAGGTGAGATCCTGCCAATTGCCCTCCCTCCTCCTGCCAATTGCCCTTTCTCCCCCCTTCTCCTTCTTGCTTATATTTTTCTTTCATGTGGGTGTATAATTGTTTATATATTGGTTTCATATCACTATTGAGTACATTCGATATTTTTTTCCATTCTTGAGATAACTTTACTAAAAATGTGTTTCAAGGCTTGGCACCTGTAGCTCAGTGAGTGGGCGCCAGCCAATACATCGAAGCTGGTGGGTTCGAGCCTGGCCTGGGCCAGCTGAACAATAATGACAACTGCAACCAAAAAATAGCCTGGCCTTGTGGCGGGCGCCTGTAGTTCCAGCTACTCTGGAGGCTGAGGGAAGAAAATCGCTTAAGCCCAGGAGTTTGAGGTTACTGTGAGCTGTGACACCACAACACTCTACCAAGGGTGACATAGTGAGACTCTGTCTCAAAAAAAACAAAAACAAAAACAAAACATGTTTCAACTTTATCCAGGTAAATACAAAAGATGTAAAATCTCCATCATTTCCTATGACTGAATAGTATTCCATGGTATACATACACCACAGTTTGTTAATCCATGCATGGGTTGCTTGCACGATGTGGCAATTGTGAATGGAGATGCAATAAACATTCTGGTGCAAATGTCCTTATTGTAAAATGATTTTTGTTCTACTGAGTAGATATCTAGTAATGGGATTGCAGGATCAAATGGAAGATCAGCTTTTAATCTTTAAGAATTCTCCATACTTCTTTTTATAAAGGTTGTATTAGTTTGCAATCCTACCAGCAGTGTAAAAATGTTTCCTTCTCTCCATGTCCATGCTAGCATCTGTATTTGGAACTTTGTGATCTGGGCTAATCTCATTGGAGTTAGATGATATCTGAGAGTGTTTTTGTTTTGCATTTCTCTGATGATTAGAGATGATGAGTATTTTTCCATGTATTTGTTGGCCATTCATCTGTCATCATCAGAAGGAAGTTTCTATTCATGTCTCTTGCCCACTTATAAATGGGGTTGTTTGCTTTTTTCTTCTTGGTTAGTTTGAGTTCCCTGTAGATTGTAGTGTCAGCCTTTTCTTAGATCCATAATATGCAAAAATCTTCTCCCATTCCGAAGGCTGTTTCCTTTACTTGTGGTATTGTTAATTGTGCAGTTTTTTTAGCTTGATCAAGTCCCATTAATTTATTTTTCATGTTGCTGCAATTGCCAGGGGGATCTTCTTCATAAAGTCTTTTCCCAGGCCAATTTTGTCAAGTGTTTTCCTCATACTCCTCTTCTAGAATTTTTAGTTTTTCATGTCTTAAATTTAAATCTTTTATCTAGTGAGAGTCAATTTTTGTCTGTGGTGAAAAGTGTGGGTCTACTTTCAGTCTTCTACATCTGGCTAACCACTTCTCTTAGCACCATTTATTAAATAGGGATTCTTTTCCCTACTGCATGCTTTTGTTTGGTCTATCAAAGATCAGATGGTGATATGTGTAAATCTATTTTTATAGTGACTTCTAAATACAATTTAAGAATGTTATGAACTAATCCTCTTCAGTTTTATATTTATAGTTAAAAAAGCAACAAATACCAAGCTTCTTTAAGTTTTATTTTTCTAGTCATGTCTATATTTCTCTACTCTAATACCTTAAAGCCTCAGAAGTAAATTTTTAATATGATATCATACCTATGTCTTTTTATTTTCATGTCTTTGGATATGTTCTTTGTATGAAACGAAGCAGACAAGAGTCATGCGTCCGGCAGTTCACACTGAATGTTTCTTTGATTTTATTAACATCATTACTATGTATTTGGGGAAATTTAAAAGTTATTAAATCTTCTTACAGATAAAGAGTTTTCATTCATATATTTTAATCACGACATAAAATTAAGTGACATTTTATAACTATATATAACATTATAAAGTTCATAATTTCCGTAATAAAGTTTTTTGTGTGAATTAATAACTCAAAGTTTCTTTCCTTTAGGCTATTGCCTTACCTCCTATAGCCAAATGGCCATACCAGAATGGTTTTACATTTCATACCTGGCTTAGAATGGATCCTGTAAATAATATCAATGTAGATAAGGATAAACCATATTTGTATTGGTATGTATTTCTATAACTGATGACTGTTAATATCTTGTTTGAAAATGAGATGAATATTTAGAGGTAAAATGAAAACTTAATCTTCATAGTTTCAGAACCAGCAAAGGTCTTGGTTATTCTGCTCATTTTGTTGGAGGCTGTTTGATTATAACATCAATAAAGTCAAAAGGAAAAGGCTTTCAACACTGTGTGAAATTTGATTTCAAGCCACAAAAGGTATGTATCTTACTAATAGTTATGTTAACAAATTTTGTTAGCCTTCAGAATGCTTTGTTTTAATGTTACTCACAAAATGAGGTAAATCACAACTCTGCTTATTATATGTAGTTTAGAAAAATTAAATGTCAATCACAGGGCAATTGTTAACCTCTCTGGTTTGGGTAATAAAAGGATTTGCTATTTAGTCATTTGTAGAGTTACAGGAAAATATAAGGAGACAATATCAATGGCATTTATTTTGGTAATGCAAATTTAATATGTGCTATCTTTTTCTTTTTGAGACAGAGTCTCACTTTGTTTCCTGGCTAGAGTGCCCTGGCTTCACCCCAGCTCACAGCAACCTTAAACTCCTGACTCAAGCAATGCTTCTGCCTCAGCTTCCAGAGTAGTTGGAACTATAGGCATATGCCACCATGCTTGGCTAATTTTTCTATTTGTGGTAGAGGCTAGGGTTAGCCTTGGTCAAGCTGGTCTCGAATTTCTGAGCTGAAGTGGTTCTCCAGCCTTGGCCTCCCAAATTGCTAGGCTTATGAGCCTCCATCCCTGGCCATATGTTTGCTTTTGTATCTTAAAATTAAAGTGGAATAATGGGAGTGGAATAAATGGTTTGTCAACAAAATGTGTAGATAAGTAGGCAGATAGATTAAGCAATATGGCAAAATGTTGTTTTAATTGTGGAATCTAGATGGTGTAAATGAAGGTGTTTGTATTTGGTTTCCAGTTTTTTGTGGATATATTGGAAATTTTTCATAATACAGAGGTGGAAAAATAACTTAGTGATTAGGTTCTCATCAATTGAGAGCTCCTATGAATGGATGAATGGATACTGTTTCAGAAGTTAAATGCTAAATTTAGTAAAGGTATTCTTATATTATTTTTAGGCATAATCATAACTTCTTTAGTTTTTACGTATGTCACTATGGTTATATTATTGGGACAATTGTTATCTTTATTGTTATTATGATTTTTACTGTTTTTTGCTTCTTTAGTGGTATATGGTAACTATTGTGCACATTTATAACCGATGGAAGAACAGTGAACTTCGATGTTATGTGAATGGTGAACTCGCTTCCTATGGAGAGATAACATGGTTTGTCAACACCAATGATGTAAGCAGTTTTAAAATGTTGCAATGAAAAAATTATTTTTAAAGCATGAACTTTTTAAAGAAGAATAAGTTTTAGAACTTGAATATACATTTTGGAAATACAGTGGTGGACTTTTATAATCATAATTTGGGTAACATGTTTAATTATAGAATACAACTCCTTAATGTGTCAATAATTGTTATAAAATTATTCTGAATAAATATAGGATTTATAGATAAAAGTGACTGTATCTTGACAGTGTTTGGGTCATTGACCTACATATATCGAAATAAATGGGAGCTCCACTACAGGGTTCTAATCATTTTTTGAATGAGATTATGCATGCTTATACATACCATATTTTACATATAATTCTAGTAGACATATGCTAGATAGCTATTATGTTACAATGTTTTTAGGATTTCAAAAGCAATCCATAGGTTAGAATGAAATTGAAAATGTTCTTATTTTTCATCTAATTGCCGTATATACTCGAGTATGAGCCGAGACACGAACAAATTTTGTGCCGGAAAAAGCTCGGCTTATACTCGAGTATATAGGTACATCATTTTTATAGAAAACTTGAAAAATAAAGATCCAGAAAATGAACACAGGCTATACTAACCATCCACCATTATATTGCTTTTATACTGTCTTTTATATGTATACACATATTGCTTTAATGCTAACCTTGAGGGTGTTGTATTCAGACTTAGGTTTGAATCTCAGCCCCTGTCATTTATTAACTGTGTGACCTTATTTAATCCATTAGGCTTTAGTTTTTTACCACTTGAAAATGGGCATACCTCAAATGATTATTATGATTAAATGAGATAATGTTCAGAAATCTATTAGTAGAGTACCTTGTATAGAATGAGTTCTCTATAAGGGGTAGTTCTTTTTTTATTACAAAAAAGAGGTCAGATATGTGTATTGTTTTATAACTTGATTTTCCTTACATTAACATTTACTAAGTGCATCTTTGTCCACTAGCCATTGTAATAAATAAGTTTATTTTATAAAAGTGTTAGCAGCATTACAGGATAAGCACTATTATAATCTCAGAAAGTGAAGCCCAGAGATGTTAAGTAACCTGCCGTGTTCAGTCACTGAGGAAACGGTGATTTGACCTAGGTCAAGTGTTTACAATTTTTCTGTATTCCCTAATGCCATTACATACACACTTCCCATCATTCTTTCTAATGGTGTTATGATATAAAATGATACTCTTGAAGAGAGATGAAGACTTTTCTTTTGTTCCTTTTGCACTATATGTGTGGGATTTTTAAATGTGGTTTTTATAGCCTATGCTGGCTTTTCTGGATTTACATAATCTTTTTGAGAGATTTGTGGCTACTGTGACTTCACCCACTACCTACATGATGATATCTATGAACGTTTGCCTTTTCAGCTTCATCTCCTCACCAAACTTCAGAACCCTAATGACAACTATTTCTTCATCTGTATAAACTCCATCTGTAATTAGTGCATAGAAAAGGCTAATCCATTATGTCTCAAACTTAAGTCATGTTTTTCTCCTTGCTCCAAAGCTTGCTTTTCTGTCTGAATTTTTGATTGTTCAACTATGAAACTTCAGAGCCATAATGTTTTCTGACTTTTTTACATTCATTTTGTCAGTAAGTTTTGTTTACTGTAATCTGGAAAACTCATATTTTTGTAATACCTTTTCTACACAATAGAGGAATTAATGAAGTAGAATGCTAAATGAATTATTTTAATCTATTCAGATATAGTTTAGGATTGAGAAAGTATTTATACTAACTATTTTTATTATTTCTGGAGTATATAATTTTTTATCCCATAAGAAAATCTTCTATTTTCTTTCATAGACTTTTGACAAATGTTTCCTGGGATCGTCAGAAACAGCAGATGCTAATAGAGTCTTCTGTGGTCAGATGACTGCAATTTATCTTTTTAGTGAAGCTCTTAATGCAGCTCAGATCTTTGCTATTTATCAGTTGGGCCTGGGATACAAGGTACTTTATTTACTATTCACTGCCTCACTGATGTTATTTGAGCTTGATTAGAAGGTGGGTTATGCATGGGATTATCTACTTGGGTTACCCAAGTGGTAAAGAACAAGTGATCAGGAACACCACAGGAAAGTCACAGGGATTAGAAGGGTACTAATTTTTAAGGAAAATGCTGTATTTTTGACTTATGTGGGGAACTGTGCAAATATCTAGCTCAAGTTTCAACTTTACTTCATGTAAGATTTCTTTTGATGATGTCATATCTGTGCATAGCTAAGTTTTTGATAGATGCTGTGAGTAAAAAGTCAGTAATATGTGAATTTGTAGATTATGAAATGAAAGAGATGGTATTGCAATCTGACTCCAAGGTTTGAGAATTTGTATAGTGCCTTAGATGCATATACATCCCATTAACAAGTCATTTTGCTAATAGTGTTATAATGAAGGAAACATGTTTATTTTCTTTCAACTTGTACATTAATTTGTTCAGATCATTACTAAATTGTTAGAATATAAGGTTGTTTGGACCAAACTACTTGAAAAGCAGAAATATTTACTATTTTGGTAAAGAGTTTCATGAAAAAATTACTGAGATGCCAAGAGTGTCATGAATCAAAAAAGGTTGGGGATTTCTGGGCTTAGCCATTGATAGTGTCAAGTTTGGTTTCAGGAAGAAATTTAATGCCTGCTGTATTCCTTTGAAATAAAATCCACTTTTTAATGTTGATTTGTATATCATTACAGGCAATATGTAGGTCAGGATGAGAGTTTTGAGACTGTGCAATGGTCTATTATTTCACTTCCAAGAAACACAGTTTTTATTTATTTATTTTTATTAAGTCATATATACATAGATCATGAATACATTTATGCTTTTGTGGGATTCAATGTGTTGATTATTTGTACAAATTAGAGTGCTTACATCCTACTAATTAACATAGCTTTCACCTCATTTACTTAATCACAGTGTTAAGATGTTTGTATTCAATACTTGATAGATTTGACTTGTACCCTTGCAATATGCTCCATAGGTGTAGTCCCACCATTAACCCTCCCTCTATCAAATAACCCCATTTCTTCCCATTCCCCTCCGTTCCCTCCTCCATCCTGGGCTATAGTTGTGACTTATCTCTCATATGAAAGTGTGAGCGATTATAAATTGCTTTTATAATAGTATTGAGTACATTGGATATATATTTTTTCCATTCCTGAGGTACTTTACTAAGAAGCATATTCCAGCTCCATCCATATAAACATAAAAGAGGTAAAGTCTCCATTTTTTTTTAATGCTTCAAAGTATTGCATGGTATACATATACCATAATTTATTAATCCATTCACGGATTAATGGGGCTTCTTCCAAGACTTGGCAATTATGAATTGAGCTGCAGTGAATAATCTGGTGCAAATATTTTTGTTGCCAAGTGATTTTTGGTCTTTTGGATATACATCTAGTATAGGAATTGTAGGATCAAATGGCAGGTCTACATGTAGATCCCTGAGTGTTCTCCAAACTTCTTTCCAAAAGGAATGTACTAGCTTGCATTCCCACCAGCAGTGCAGAAATGTTCCCTTTTCTCCACATCCATGCCAACATCTGTAGTTTGGGATTTTGTGATGTGGGCTACTCTTATTGGAGTTAGATGTTATCTCAAAATGGTTTGGTTTGCATTTCTCTGATGATTAAAGATGAACATTTTTCATGTGTCTGTAGACTGTGTGCCTTTCTTCTTCAGAGAAGCTTCTGTTCGTGTCTGTTGCCCACAATGAAATGGGATTACTTGTTCTTTTCTTACTAAAAAATTTGAGTTCTCTGTGGATTCTGGTTATTAGACCTTTGTCGGAAATATAACCTGCAAAAATCCTCTCCCATTCTGAGGGTTGTCTACGTGCTTTACTTACTTTTTTTATTTTTTTTTTTTTTTTTTTTTTTTTTTAAGAAAGTGGTAAAGACTTATTAGTAAGAATGAATTGTTCTTAAGTCCCATATAGAATACAAAATAAAATGTTTAGTTTTTTCTTTCAACAACCTGTAAAGAAACAAAGAGTAAAATAAAAAAAATTAATTGAGCTTCTTTCTAACTTTTTTCTTCTAACTTTTTGGAGTCAAAGAAGTTGGTTAATTTCTTTGGAATTTTTTAGTTGCTGTCTCTAGTGAAAGGACTAGATGTAATTTTCTGATCATATGGCTGTTTTCTCTGAAAGCTGATGATAGGTTACCATCCCATCCAAAAGCATTTATTTAGTTATTTTAGGTATATACAGCGATAATATTCCCGCTATAATTAGTTTTCATTAAACATTTTTAAATGAATATTTTAAATCTGGGTTTATATTTTAATTAATTGGTTATATAGGAGGTAGAATTTTTAATATATTAAATGGATCTGGGTGATATGTTTAATTAAAGCCCTTTAAATGTTTCATATAAAAATCTGCAGGGTAAAAGATAGTTTTCCTGTCCTCTTATACATTTTATTTTTGTGTCACTGTTGAATTAGAATTTACAGTCTGTTGGATAAAATACTTGTTTTTGTTGTTTGCATGGTTGTAGTTAAATATTTCATTTAAAAAAATCCTTATCTGATTTCTTAGGACTGTTTGTAAGGTAAAATATGAGCTATCTGGTAAAAGTGAATATATAGGTAAATATTGAATTCTGTGGTAATGTAATGTTGATATGTAAATCACTGTAGAATTTAAAAGAGAAAAGCATAAGATTAACTAAATCTTTATTAGTACATTTATAATATAAAAGATGTAATTTATTGTCATAACTTTAAGACAAAATATTTTACGTAATTCTCATGTTAACCACAAAGAAAGTACCTATGGAAGAGAAACATAAGGAAATGATATGTTAAAGATAAACTAAGATACAAAGAAAAGTTTATAGTTTATTAGAGCAGTTCATGAATCAGGAATCAGGAAGTACCAATGCAAAAAAAGGATTTGAGCATTCATAAATCAGGAAGCACCAAAGTGAAAGAACTTCAATGACAAAGTATAGAGACTGCAGAAATAAAACAAAGACACGTTTTGTTTGGGTATAGTTGTAAAGTTACCTATTTTGGTCTATCTTGTTAAGTCCCTGATTATATCATTATAAATTAATTGCCTGCTTGTGATTAGTCGAGCTTCAGTTTTGTTTTTCTCTAATATAATAAAAGTATGTATAAGAAATGGCCTAAGTTAGGTTTGCTCTTTAAACAAGGTTATATTCAAGGCCTTGTCTTGTCTGCTTCAGGGTTTTCTAGGCCTAGACTCCATTTAATTTGCTTTAACACATCACTACAAAAAAGTCAGTGAAACATAAAGGAATTTAGGAAGAAAGGAAAATAGACAAAAGTAACTATAAGACATACAGAAAACAATTTACAAATAGAATTAAGTCCTTTTCTATCATTACCATATATACTCGAGTATAAGCCGAGTTTTTTCCGGCACAAAATTTGTGCCGAGTTTGGGTTTTTCGGCACAAAATTTGTGCCGAAAAACTCGGCTTATACTCGAGTATATACGATAATTACTTTAAATATAAACAGATTGACCTCCCCAAGAAAAAAGATGTCAGTTGGTTTACTGGAAAACAAACAAACAAACCAAGATCTAACCCTTATATGTTGTGTAGAAGAGATTCACTTTATATCTGAGGAGACACTATGACTATGAAAGGATAGGAACTATGTAAGGATAGGAAAAGAAATTACATGCAAGCAGTAACCAAAAGACAGTAGGGTAGGTCATACTTATATCAGACAAAATAAACTTGAAGTCAAAACTCTCATAGGAGAAAAAGGACTGTATATAAGGACATGAGATTAAATTCGCCAGAAGACAAAACAATTATAAATATATGCATCTAACACCAGAGCTCCTAAATATATGAAGCAAACCTTGACAGAAGTGAAGGGAAAGTAGGCAGCAACAAAAAGTAGTAGGACACTTTGATACTTAACTTTCAATAGTGAATATAACAACCAGAATAAAGATCAATAAAAAACAGAGGACTTGAACAATAAAATAGACCAGTTGGATTTAACAAGCATATACAGAGCATTCTGTGGAACAGTAGTAGAATATGCCTTTTTCTCAGTTATATATGGAAGATTCTCCAAGGTAGACTACATGTTAGGCTGAAAAATAATTATCAATCAATTTAAGGTTGAAGGCATACCAAGTAATCTTGTTTGAACACAGTAGAATAAGATTGGAAACCAATTGCCAAAGAAAAACTAGAAAATTCACAAATATGTAGACATTAGATAGTACACATAAACAACCATAGAGTCAAAGAAAGAATCATAAGAGAAAGTAGAAAACAGTTGGAGACAAATAAAAATGAAAACATATCTAAATTTATGGGATTGAGAGTAGACCTCAGAGGGAAGTTTGCAGTTGTAAAGGCTTGCATTATAAAAGAAGAAATATCTTAAAAATCAGTAACCTTACTTTACACTTTAAGGAAATAGAAGAAAAACAAATAAAATCAATGTCAGCATAAGGAAGAAAATTGTAGAAAGATCAGAGCAGAAATAAATGAAATAGACTAATAGAGAATAGGAAAGACATAGGAAATAACCCCAATGAAATTAAGGGTTTTTGAAAAGATCAACAAAATTGACAAACCCTTAGCTAGATGAAAAAACAAAACAAAACAGGGGACTCAAAATCAGAAATGAAAGAAGAGATGTAACTGAAGCCACAGAAATAAAAAGGATTATAAGAGACTACTGTGGAACAATTATGTCAACAAATTGGGTACCCTAGAAGAAATGGGTAAATTTCTAGAAACATACAGCCTTCTAAGACTAAATCAAGAATAAATTACAAAATCTGAAATCAAGAATAAATTACAAAATCTGAAAAGAGTTACAGCTAGTAAGGAGATTGAATTAGTAATATAAAAACTTCCTGGCAAAGAAAAGCCCAGGACTAGATGCCTTCACTGGAGAATTCTATGAAACATTCAAAGAATTAACACCAGTCCTCCTTAAACCCTTCCAAAAAATTGGAGAATAGGGAATACTTCCAAACTTACTTTATAAGGCCAGTATTACCCGGCTACCAAAGTCAGATAAGAAAAAAAAACTACTGACCAATATTCCTGATGAATATTGATGGATAAATCTTCAACAAAAATACTAGTAAGCTGAATTTAACAAGACATTAAAAGAATTTTATATGATGGCGAAATGGGCTTTATTCCTGCAAAGAAGTGATGATTCAATGTATGAAAATCAGTCAATGTAAAACACCACCTTAACAGAGTGAATTACAAAAACTTATTATCTCAACTTATGAAGAAAAGTATTTGATAAAATTCAACATCTTTTCATGACAAACTAAACAGTCTATGAATACAAGGAAGCCTCCTTAACATGCAAAAGACCATATATGAAAAGCCCAGAGCCAATGTCACAATTCAATCATGAAAAACAGCTTTGCCTCTGAAATCAAAAAGAGGGTAAAGATGCTTGTTCTTGCCACTTCCATTCTACATAGTATTAGAATCCCCAGGTAGAGCAGTTATGCAAGAAAGTAATTAAAGGCATCTAAATTGGAAACGAAGAAGTGAAATTTATGTTTACAGATGATATGTCTTATATATCAGAAGTCCCAAAGATTTTACCAAAAACTATTAGAACTAATAAATGAATTGAGAAGAGTTGAAGGATACAAAATCAACACACAAAAATCAGTTGCATTTCTATGTATTAAGAATGAATGATTAGAAAATGAAAGTATGAAAACAATCACTTTTATCATAGCATCAAAAAAGAATAAAGTATTTAGGAATAAAGTGAATCAAGTATAAAAGAATTGTACACTGAAAAGTACAAAACGTTGAAAAAATTAAGGACACAAACAAAAGGCATCCTGTGTTCATCGAGTGGAAGACAATTTTGTTAAAAGTTCATACTACCAAAACAATCTACAAATTCTGAACAATTCCTACTTGCATAAGTAGAACGACCATCCTAAAAGTCATAAGGGATCTGAAGAGACTCTGAATAACCCAAAAATCTTGAAAAAGAAAAACAAAACTGGAGGCTTTACACTTCTGGATTTTAAATCTTAACTATATAGGTACAGTAAGAAACATTGTTGGGCCTGTTTAAAGGTAGACATACAGACCAATGGAACTGAATAGAAAGTCCAGAAATATGTATGGTTAAATAATTTTTGAGAAAGGAGCCAAGACTACATCTTGAGGCAAGGAGAGTATCTTTAATACATGGTGTTGGAAAAACTGGACATCCACATATGAAAGAATGAAGTTTGACCCTTACTTTACACTGTCTACAAAAATTAGCTTCCAATGGATTAAACCTAAAACTGCAAAACTCCTAAGAAGGAGAAAGCTTCACGACATTGGATTTGGTGTATTGAAGTGTCTTAAATATGATACTAAAAGCACAGACAACAAAAGAAAAACAGACACATAAGGTAATATGAATTTAAAAAAATTTTGCATGTCAAAGGAAACAATGAACAGAGTGAAAAGATTACCTACAAAATGGGAGAAGTTCTTTGGAACCAATATCCAAAATATGTGAAGAAGTTCTATAATTCAACAACAAAAAAATAAAAAACTTGATAAAAAATGGGCAAAGGTATTGGATAGACACTTTTCTAAAGAATATATATGAATATAGCTAAGGACAGAATCAATAAAGCAATAAACAACCTACACAAGGGTAGAAAATATTAGCATGCCATACATCAGATAGAAGATTGAAAAGCAGACTCTACAGAGAACTGAAGCAAATCATCAAGAAAAGACCAAATGATCCCATTAAAAATTGGGTAAAAAACATGAACACAAACTTTTGAAATGAGGATAGACTAATGGCTAACAAGCAAATGAAAAAATGCTCAATAACTCTAATCATTGGGAAAATACAAATCAAAACCACATTGTGATAATCACCTAACTCAAGTGAGAATAGCACCTATCAGAAAGTTCTAAAGCAACAGATGCTGGCAAGGATGCCGAGAGAGATGAACACTTTTATAGTGTCAGTGGGACTACAAACTAGTACAGCCTCTATGGAAAGCAGTATGGAGATACTTCAGAAAACTAAAAGTAGACCTACCATTTGATCCTGCAATTTTGCTACTAGGTATTTTTCCAAAGCAAGCAAGCAAACAAACAAAAGACATTTTATAAAAGAGACACTTGTGTTGAATGTTTATGGCAGCACAATTTACAATCACAAGAATGTGGAAACAACCCAAGTGCCTTTCAGTTCATGAATAGATTAACAAAATGTGGCATATGTATACCATGGAATACTACTCATCCATTAAAAATGATGACCTAGTGTGTTTTGTAACAACCTACTTGGAACTGAAGACCATTCTCCTAAGTGAAGTATTATAAGAGGAGAAAAACAAATATCACATGTACTCAGTATTATATTGGAACTAGTTGATCAACATTTATGTGCACATTTGAAGAAAAACTCAATGGAATTTAAGTAGGTGAGAGAGGAGAGGGGGATTGAAAAATCACAGCTATTGGGCACATTGCACACTTTCTGGGTGAAGGGCACACTTACAACTTTGACTTAAAACATACCAAAGGAAACTAGCAAATTATATAACCAAAACAGGTATACCCTCATAATGTTCTAAAATAAAAATATATAAAGATACATATATTTAAAATATATATATCTTATATATAAATATATATATGGATATGAAAAGATGCTCAGTGTCATTAGTCATCACTAGAGAAATGCTAACTGAAACTACCATGAGGTATGATGGCCACTAAAACAAAAACAAAAAGTGTTGATGAGAATGTGGAGAAATTGGAACCCTTGTGTACTATTGATGGGGATTTAAAATGTTATAACTGCTATATAAAGCAGTATAGAGATTCCTCAAAAAAATTAAAAATAGAATTACTGTATGATCCAGTAATTCTCCTTATGAGATATTTACAATAGAATTAAAAGCAGGATCACAAAGAGATATTTGCACACCCATGTTGATAGCAGCATTATTCATGGCAGCTAAGAAATAGGAGTAACCCAAATGTCCGTCAAGAGATGAATGGATAAAAGTATGATATATGCACACAATGGGGTTATTATTCACCTTAAAAAAACGGAAATCCTATCACTTGCAATAACATGGGTGAACCTTGAGGACATTGTGCTACATGAAATGCTCCAGTCACTAAAAGACAAATATTGCATGATTCCACTTAAATGAGGTATATAAAATAGTCAAACTCACAGAGACAGAAAGTAGAATTGTGGTTGGCAAGAGTTTGGGCAGGGAATGGTTAATGGGGAATAGTCCAGTGGCTATAGAGTTTCAGATTTGTGAGATATAAAAGTTCTAGAGGTTGTTGTATAACAATGTGAATATAGTTAACATTACTGACTTACACACTTAAAAATGCATTAGGTGGTAAATTGTATGTTATGTGGTTTTTACCATAATTTTTAGAAGAGAAAAAATATAAGGAAAAGAAGACAAAATATACTCTATACAGCACTAAGTTTTACATTTTTTAATGGAAGGTTTTAATGTCAGTTGATTTGATTTTCCATTACAGCTTTCGTGTAAAATTTTCTCATTATAGAATTAAACAATGAGGGGTCCTCTTATTTGATATTATTAGAAAAATTATTTTTGGTATGTGTCCTTAAAATTTTATAGTAGTGGTGATTTGTATCAGATTTTAACTGTTCTCTTTTTTATTCTTAGGGTACATTTAAATTCAAAGCAGAAAGCGACCTTTTCCTTGCTGAGCATCACAAACTTTTATTGTATGATGGCAAACTCTCTAGTGCCATTGCCTTCACATACAATGCACGGGCTACGGATGCCCAACTTTGCCTAGAATCATCTCCTAAGGACAACCCTTCAATTTTTGTTCATTCACCTCATGCACTCATGCTCCAGGTACTATGATCTTTTAAGAATATTTTAAATGGTAATTTTTTAAATGTATTATTGAGGTGTATTTGGTAGCTTCTATTAGACACATGAAATGTCACATTTCAGTATTCCTATATTTACTATTGTGCTTTCTAGTTTAAGGAATCATTGAAATTGGCCAGGTGATCACACCTTTAATCCTAGCACTCTGGGAGTCTGAGGCGGGTGGATTGCCCTGGGCTTACAGGTTTGAGACTAGCCCAAGCCAGAGTGAGGCCCCATCTGTAAAAATAGCTGGGTGTTATGGTGGGTGCCTGTAGTCCCAGCTATTTTGGAACCTGAGGCAAGAGGATCTCTTGAGCCCAAGAGTTTGAGGGTGCTGTGAACTATGATGCCATGACACTTTACCAAGGGTGACAAAGTGATACTCTGTCTGAAAAACAAAAACAAAGAAAAAAATCATTGAAATCTTTACTGTTTTTATTTTACAAGGATGTGAAGGCAGTTCTAACACATTCCATTCAAAGTGCTATGCACTCAATTGGAGGAGTACAAGTGTTGTTCCCACTTTTTGCACAGTTGGATCATAGGCAATATCTGTCTGATGAGATTGATTTGACTATATGGTGAGTGCCTTTATTTTTTTTCTGTAATTTGGTGTGAGAGTTACTTTCATCACTGTTGAGCTGCATACAATACCTTTCAGGTTTGTTGTAGAGTCAAAATAGTTTAAAGAAATTTAGGAGCTATAAATGGCATATCAACTTTACTAGTTTTACTTTAAATTCTTACTTATCAGTAGGAAATATGGAAGCTTTAAGAAACAGTAAAGTTATTTTAGAGTAAAGTTGCAAATGGTGATAATGGATTTGTCAAAAGTGAATATATTTTTGTCTAAAGTTTTAACTTCAAAATATATATATTTTATAATTTATTTATTTTTATTGTTAAATCATAGCTGTGTACATTAGTGCAATCAAGGGGTACAATGTGCGGGTTTCATATACAATCTGAAATATCCTCATCAAACTGTTCAATGTAGCCTTCATGGCATTTTCTTAGTTACTGTATGTAGGCATTTGTATTCTGCATTTAGTAAGTTTCACCTGTACCCATTCTAAGATGCACTGTAGATGTGACCCTACCCCTTACCTTCACTTCACCAATACCTCCCCCCTCCCTTCCCCTTCCTTGGCCCTTTCTCCATAGTCTTGTGCTACAGTTGGGTTATAGCCTTCATGTGAAAGTTATAATTTAGCTTCATAGTAGAGCTGAGTACATTGCATACTTTTTCTTCCATTCCTGAGATACTTTGCTAAGAAGAATATGTTCCAGCTCCATCCATGTAAACATGAAAGAGGTAAAGTCTCCATCTTTCTTTAAGGCTGCATA
>CAUYPK010158094.1:0-39262 GCA_963574355.1 Loris lydekkerianus
AAAGATGGAGACTTTACCTCTTTCATGTTTACATGGATGGAGCTGGAAAATATTCTTCTTAGTAAAGTATCTCAAGAATGGAAGAAAATGTATCCAATGTACTCAGCCCTACTATGAAAGTAATTTTTGGCTTTCATATGGAAGCTATAACCCAGTTATAACCTAAGAATATGGGGAAAGGGGAGAGCTAGTGGAGGGAGGATGATAGGTGGGATTACACCTGCGGTGTATCTTACAAGGGTACATGTGAAACTTAGTAAATGTAGAATATAATTGTCTTAACACAATATCTAAGAAAATGCCAGGAAGGCTATGTTAACCAGTGTGATGAAAATATATCAAACTGTTTATAAAACCAATGTATGGTGCCCATGATTGCATTAATGTACACAGCTATGTTTTAATATTAATAAAACAAAAATTGGGGCAAAAAACTATACATTATACATGGCAAAATATGCTACAGGCAGTCCCTGGGATACATAAGAGATTCTGTATGTTTGTTCTTTTGTTGAATTTTCATGTAAGTTGGAACAGGTACATTTAACTATTAAATGCAAATTAGAAAGAAAAAAAAAAAAAAAGAATTACTATCTGTCAGAGTCCATGGTTTATGTTCTGTCATTTAATACAAATTTGTTTAACTAATGATTGCTAATAATTAAACCTACTAGAATAAACACTGTTCATATCATATTAATGAATTTACTTAACTACTGATTTATTCGATATATTTTAAAATATCTATTCTTGTGTCAAGATCTGGGCTGTCGGGCGGCTCCTGTGGCTCAGTGGGTAGGGTGCCGGCCCCATATATCAAGGGTGGCGGGTTCAAACCCAGCCCCAGCCAAGCTGCAACAACAACAACAAAAAATAGCTGGGCATTGTGGTGGGTGCCTGTAGTCCCAGCTACTCAGGAGGCTGAGATAAGAGAATCGCCTAAGCCCAAGAGCTGGAGGTTGCTGTGAGCTGTAATGCCACGGCACTCTACCAAGGGTGATAAAGTGAGACTCTGTCTCTACAAAAAAAAAAAAAAATCTGGGCTGTATGATACACATCCTATATATTAGCAAATAAAATATACCTGGATTTTAGTCTCATGGAATTTACTTTCTGATTTGGGAAAAAAATGAACACACAAAAACAAATAAATTGCTGAAATTTGACCAAAATTGTAACATTATTAAATACCATTTGAAAAGGAAATAATACCACAAGCACAGTAAAGGGGGGTGAGGTGTGAGGAAAGGGCTATTCTAAGTGGGATGTGCAGCTAACTTGATCAGATGATCGTTAAGTTGTCAAGCTGAGCTATCAATACAAATAGCAGAGGGAAGAAGATTCCAGGCTGCATGAACAGGCTCTTTGCTCATGCAAAGATCCAACATGGTTAGAACGTAATGGGATAGAAGAGAGATACCAGACAAAGTTGCATGGAAAGCCAGGGAAGAAAATGCACAGGGATTTGTAGGCTACAGTAGTGCAGCTGGCTCTCACTCTGGGTTCAGGGGGAAGTCAACTAGAGCTTTAAGTTAAAGTAGTGACAAAACTTGTACCAGGGAATTGTTACGAGGCAGAGAACGCAATGAGTTTGGAGGCTGTTGTGGGTAGATCAGAAGAGATGATAATGGCCTATAACTAGAGTAGCATTTGCAGAGTTTGAGAAAAGCAGATGTGTTGGAGAAGTATCTTGTCAATAGAATGAAAAGACTTACTAATGAACAGGTGGGCCAAGGTAGTTGAAGAGTAAACAGAATGATGCCATGTTGCTTCATTGAACAACTGGTAGGTCCATTTACCAGATGAGGAAGACTGAATGGACTGCATGGACAAATTTGGGGTGATGGGAGCAGAAGCTGAAGATTCTTTTTAGGTTTGAGGTGCCTGAAACTATCCAAGAGCGACGCCAGTGGGCCTTTAGGGAAATTCAGGGAAGAATTTTGGCCTTCATATATAACATTAGAAGTTATTTACCATCTAAATGTCCCTATTCCAAAACAACATATTTCTAAAGCAAATGTATCTATTCTAGTATCTCTGATGCTTAAGTTTTAAAAATAAGTTGTTTACATAGCCTTTTTCTTCTCTCTGAGATTTCTACCAAAGTCTATTGCATCAAAAGTGTTTTGTGTCCACTGGAAGCAAATTAAATAAATGAAAAATTAATCTCTAAAGCTCATAATTTTGGAGATAAGCACATTTCTTTAAATGAAAGTCTATGTTTGTGGTCCTGAATAGACATATCTCCATTGACTCTAGGGTATAAATAGGGCAGTTTTACTTTCGAAAGAACTGGGGAGTTTGCTTCTCATAGAGAGAGGCAGAGAGAATAACTCAAGAGTTTTCTTACATGGAGTTATAGCCATTTAGGGACAAACTGAAGTGAGGTGTTTCTCTTCTACCTTAATAAAGATAATCAAACTGAAAAAGCATCAACACAAATGCACACCACAGCAATTCCCAACACAGCAACTAGTTCCAAGCCCAAGACTGCAAGTGCTGCTATCACAAGGGCCTTCCTCGTCTAGCAATGAGGGTGAAGACCCTGAGTGTCCTCACACCTCTCACAGGAAAGGGGAGTGGGTGGCACAGCTCGTAGGTTATCCCCACTTCTAAGTGTGTGCGAACCACCTGTGGGTCCTCTATAAGATGGTCCTATATGTTTCTAGAAAATGAAAAAGACATTTTGCTTCAACTATTCTTTTATACTCATATCTGAGAAGCTAGACTGGTGAACTTCATGGAACCTAGAGTTAGAGGTTCTGTCACAGTTTCTAAGTCATACGTGGGAACATGTGAAACTTACTGTACATCAAGCTCCTGGCCAGATGCTTTATATTTGTTGTCTGATTTGATCCTCACAATTACCTTAGATGATGTGTTGCATGTACTCATGCATTTTATCTCTATATCACATGGAGCTCAGAGAGGTCAAGAAAGGCTACAAGAGCAACAGAGGATGCATGTGCTCACGTCAGAGCCATTGTTTTTGAGAAGTGATACAGCAAGGTGGTGAAATCTATGGGTTCTAGAACCAGAGTGGCTTGGTTCACATCTTGGCTCTGCCACATGTTGACTGTATCTGGTGATTTTCTTTAGGAATCGGTGCATCAGTTTTACGTAAGATGGCACAGACACTGGAACCTACAACATAAAGTTGTGAAGATTAAAAGTGCCACTTCTTACAAATCCCTTAAAACAATACCAAAGCCTTGATCACTGGCCTAGATTTCCCAGACAACTGGCAAGTTAGCTGCATTTTAGATTTGGATAGCAGGTTGAGGATAAAAGTTTTAACTTGTAGAAATCTTTAACAGTCAAGTGCAATGTTGTACTTTTACCCAGTTATAGTGGAAAGAATCTTGGAAACGTGGAACTTCTTTCACTTATTTAATAAACACTCACTATGTGCCTGACAGTGTTATATGTGCTTCACATATTCACTTCATTCAGTCCTTATGAGAACACCAGAAGGCACCGCTGTCATCCCTGTTTTACAAGTGGGGAAACGAGAGACATAAAGGGGAAGTCACTTGCTCAGGGCCACAGAGCTAGCAAGGAACAGAGCTATGATTCATACCCAGAGTCTGGCTCCAGAATCCCAGCTCCTTGACACTGGACCACCCTACTCCTGGTGAAAGAAAGAGAGAAGGAGAGAAAGACTTCAGCCTGAAACAGATCTCCAGGGCCCTGAGGCAGGAGGTGTCAAGGACAACCGCAGCCTTTATCTTTTGACTTGTCTAACTGCTCTGTCTTTCTAGGTCAGAGTTCTATCAGATTCCTTATGCACCATGTACTCGTTACTGCCTCATCCTTTCAAATCAATTTGTCATATGCCACCTCTCCTCTTGTAAGAAATCCTGGAATTGTGGCACATTCTGATGTCTCCTACTCTGAGTCAGATGGTGCCCTCCATCCACCCTGAAAGGAATGAAGTCTTCGCTGTGCTCCCTGTGGAAAGTTGTCTGTTTCAAGGCATACGGAGGGCCCAGGGCCTGAAATGCCTCAGAATTCCTTAGACTAGCCCTGGAGTGTTTTCCACCTGTGGTTTGAGCCCCTTCAGTAACTAGAGCCTGTCTGCTTTGTCTCACCTCCTTTTAGCAACCTTCCCTGATTCTTTTAGGATGAAAAGGGAATATACTCAGTGTTTGTGAACATCCCAAGCTATATACAGAGTTCAAGCTACTTTCTATAACCCAGATCAACTTAACAATGTAAACAGTTGCAGGAAACAGAGGTAGCCAAAAACATGTGGGAAACCATAATGAATATTCAAGTAATGGGAACATAATATCACATCGTGATGAGGGAAGAGACCTAAATAGTCCCTTTTTCCAGAACTCCATGCACCTCCTGTCTTAATGATGCATTTCTAAAGCAGTGAAACAAACTATTGCTCAACCTCCCAGCTAACTGGCAACTGATCAGCACTAAGGGTTAATTAATTAACGTAGCTGGCCAATCTGACCACAGTGGAAACAAGAATGAATACAATTAATAAATGGGAAAAAAGTGCAAATATGCAGGATTTTTTAATTTGTTTTTTTTTTAATTAATTTCTGATATGGGTTATCAACTTTTAAAAATATAAAGAATACTTAAAAGCAAACATCTGTTTTATAATATATGAAATGTTATATCAAAAATTTTTATTTTTACTTCTTTGGCCCTTTGCTAAGATACACGCTGTAGATACCATTTAATCTTCGAGGCTTACTAGTGTAGTAAAAAGCCAAGCTTCATTTTGCTGGAAATAATGACAGCTCCAGTACTAAGTTATTTCACAATTTTCCCTCCAGTGCTTGAACTCATCATCAGAACAATAACAATATTTTTTATATGGCGCCTCTCAGCCATAGCATACAGTACGCCAAATGGAGCCATACAGTTAGGACACAGCATACCCATTAGATGTGAGATAAAAACATAAAAGGCTATTTAAGCTAGCATAGAATGGTGGGGGAAAGCCATAGAGAATAAATGTGGCTTTGGACATCTTTAACAGAATAGCTCAATCTATAGCACTGCTTACAGGATCAGGTGTCCTGGAAACTCAAGGCACCTAATGTGGAATGGTCCTCAATCTCACTCAGAGTCCAGAAGGACTGTATAACTCCACTGATTTAGTACATTTTAACTCACTGTTTTTAACTCAATAAACTGGGAATCAAGTGCCACTGTCTATAAGTTAAGAGTCTATTCTCAACTATGTCTATGGCCCTTCGGTAATCATCAAAGTCACTATATTTCCAGTTTCTATCTTCCTGGAACATTGTAGTATTTCACATCCTGACCCTTTTGTGTTTGGGTATAACAAAGAACTCAACAAATGATGAATGAAAGGGATGTGAACGGCAGCTCCAGACCAGGACCCTCAACTTCTGATTTAAAAGCCTCTGGGTCTCTTCTTCTCTCTGGTATGACAATGGCAAGATGTGAGCAAATGAACTGTGTACCAGCATAGGGCCCTGTCAAACCAGGGACATGTAGTGTGGGAAAGAAATAGGTATGTGTTGTTTTAAGACACTGTTATTTGGGAATTGTTTGTTACTACAGCATAAACTAGCCTGTTGTGACTGATCACATGCCTTGGTTTTAGTGTAGAGACTATTTGCCTGGACCAGAGGAGAAACTCATTCATCTAGTTCCCCAGCACTCCCCTAAAAAGCATTCAGTCCAGACATTTCAAATACTTTGAAATCGCTCATGTTGTGTGTAGCCAATTTTGACCAGTGGAATGATGATAATAGCTGTTATTTATTGAGTGCTTTCATGTCTTAGGCACTTGGCAGAATGCTTATTATACATGACCCTGTTTGAGGAGCTAAACGACTTTAAAAGATAGAATTATTATTATGCCATTTTATCGATGAGGAAAGTGAGATTAAGTAATCTTATCAAAATTACACAGTTTGTCTATTACAGAATTTCATTAGAACTTAGGCTGGCTAAATACAAAGTGCATGTTCGTTAACACCAGCATGTACTTCCTCTCTGCATAATGTGGAAGAAAATCTGTTCTCATATCAGTGGCTGAATAAATACCATTCTTTAGCAGATGGTGTTATAAAGCAGTGTAGTATTACAAATACTTATATATTTCATGATTGCTAATCCATTAAGGCATTTATCTTTCATTTGAAAAAGAAGCAGGGCAACTTGTATTTGATTTATCTGTCGTGTTTCAACCCACTGAAATGTCATAGTAGATTATCCATTTCCTACTGGAAAAATATATAGCCCTTAAGGAAATGCTATTCATATTCATTAGTAAATATGATGTCTCTTCTCAAAGTATGCTGCCCAAACCTTCTGCTAAGGTCTCTGAAAAACACCAGGCTGAAAGAAGCTCTCTCTCTCTCTCTCTTGAATGCTTCTTTCCAACATCAGTGTTTGCATCTCATTATTTTCAACACTTCTGAAAATTCTAGAAAGGGTGAAGAAATACCTTCCTGACAATGTGCTCTTTGCCAAAATAATCAATTCTTCTGCTTCTTTGCCTTCTAAAATTCAAATATTCAATGCGAGCTCTTTGGGCACATTCCCAAGATTTCGTTTGGTTAGGCTCTACCACGGAAAACAAAATTGGTTCAGCTAAAGTCTGTAGCCAGAACATTTTAAGCTTCATAGACCTTCAAAGTAGTGACCTTTTCCTCACCTCCTCTGCCTCTGTGCTCCATTAAGAAAAATACCGGAAGAAGTTTCCAGTCAGAGAAGCCAGAATTACATTTCCATCCACTTTTGAGAAGAGGAACTGAATGGAGCTGGAGGAGGTGATTATTTGGGGCTCTCACCTCAAATGAGCTTTGAAACGATCCTCTATAAACCTTGGAAGGTCTTTTGTAATTTGACAAAATGTTTCTGTACTTCTTTGTCTCTAGATTAAAACAATCAGCAGTATATCTACCATTTTATTTTATTGCCCAAGACTCTTCAACATCAAACAAATCATAGCCATATTTCAAGCTGAGAGAGGATCAAGAAAATTAGGCCTCCAAACCCGCTGCTGGGCAAATGGGACTATGTTAATTATTTGCCAAAGAATTGATGGTGGTTTTCCCCTTTCCCCTTGCCTGTGTGGTCCAGGTGGAAAGGTTTAGAAGGTCCTATCTATGATCTCACTTCAGTTTGGGCACGCCCACTCTCTCCATAATAGTGTTCTAACCCCCAGCCTTACTTCTGATATCATGCCAGTCCCATGGTCCTATCAGAGATGTCCTTTGTACCTACCCATGCCTCTGATATTTTCTGCCACATCCTTGGTTCAAACATTCTGCAATATGAGGACAACTTGTTCAATCTTTGCTCTCAGCTGCTCCCTCCAGCCAAACTTTACTCACTCTTTCCTGAGCCTGATGCTGTGGGGTCTCTGTGCCAACCTGGAATGTGTCTCAGCTCAGCAAACCCCAGCCCAAGTTATTCTCAAAGCTCTGTTTAGCCTAACTCACCTTAAGCCTTCCCTTCTCCCACCATCTAAAAGGAACAGCCTCTTCTTTGACTCCCTATAACATTTGATCCACTTCTCTTCTATACTACATTGCATTTTCTAATTATATTTTCTAATTATCTTGTGATCTTTTTTGAGACCAAACTTAATGTCTTGCTTATTTTGTGTCCTCCACAATATCCATCATATGGTGAGTGTTCTAGAAACAACGGCTGAAAGACTTAGATAAAAACAAAAGCAATAAAACACTGGATTACTATTAAATAGATTAGGATACAAAGCCACTTGAATTACGTGAAGCATAGAATTAAAGGGGGGTCAAGGTTGCAGATAGGTATATTTCACATCAGATTTCTAAACAGAGTCATCTTGATTCTTTCTCTTACATGTCATATGCAATACATCAGTAAATTTTTAAAAATACATATAAAATTCAACCACTTTTTATATTTCTTGCCATAGATGTTCAATTCCAACCCAGGTCCCTCTGCCAGCATGCTGGCTTGCAATATATTCTCAACAAAACAGTTGGAGTCATCTTTTAAAAATCTAAGTCCAATCATGTCATTCCTCTGCACAAAACTGAGCTTTGCCTGTCTGCTCCTGACAATGTTTCTATGGGTTCTACACAATCTGCTCCCCTTCCCACTGAGCTACCCCATGACCTCCGCTCCTGCTGAGCTCCCGCTTACACACTGGGCTGGGGCCTCACCAGCTTTCTTGCTATCCACGAGGCATACTCCTCCTTAGGATCTTTGCCCAGCTGTTGTCTCTGCCTGCACAGCCAAGAACACAGTAAGTAAAGCAAGCAAACATTTTTAAATAGAAATATTCTGCAACCTCAATTCCTCTCTGGCTTTACGTGGCTGCAGCCCGGGAAGCTGCATCCCCACGGCTGTGTGACCATCACAGTCACAGCCAAGCTCCTTTCTTCAGAAAACCTTATTAGCAAATCCATTCAGCATAGAGAGATTTCAGGAAAGAATCTTTGTTATTATCTTCACTTTTCAAATGTTTTGTGACAACTTGGTAGGATTATAAACACTTCCCTTAGTAATTCTGTGGCTGGCAGCTGTCTGACCAGGCTCATGCTGAGTGTCACAGATGCCTGAGGCAAATGCGTGTGTGGAAGAAACAGCTTTGAGAGTGGCCAGCAAGAAGACGGGTGGTTTTGGTCAGTGCAAACTGGCGCATGGAGGTCTGTAGAACACCCAATAAAGACGCTGGCAGGATCCTGATCTCGGCACACCCAGGAGGGTACTGCCCCCGCTGAGTGCAGCTCTGTGGGTAGGACACTCTGGAATTCGTGAAAGGAAAGGCCTGGGGCACTTGGAAATTTTGAAGATAAAATTTGTCAGATGTGAAAAGCTAAAATTGGCAATGTTTTTCTGACTTTTTGCAAAATGCTGTTGCTGCTTTCTCAGATAGTGACTTGGAGTTGCAGACACCACATGTGGGTGGCAAGGCCTCCACTTTCCTGTTGGTGTAAACCTGCAAGTGTCTGTGCACTTGCGTGTGTGCATGTGTGTGTGTTAAAATGTTCTTGGCTGTGCCTTGTGGGGAAAGCCCCTGTTAGTTTGTGCTCTTCAAGTTAATTGAAATCTCAGGTTAAAGTAAAAAAATTGAAGCAAGACTCTAAGAGCAGCTTGCTAAAAGACACTATTTCCTTGTGCTATGAAAACATCACCTTCTGTTTGATGTTGTTTTGAATCTTTTGGGACATTTTTAATTTTTGAGTTAGGGTGATTGTGGTGAAAACGGCTGCTTGTAACTCAGATTAGTACAAGAAACTACATTGGTTTTAAAGGCTAGTAAAATACTGACTTCCCACTAAATTTCCATACGACGTTATTCCAGCATAAGCACAGAGCATCAGAGAGGCCCGCCCAGTCAGCAGGGGACTGTGGCTGCCCCCGTGATGCTGCCTGGTTCACTGTTCACCATCTACAGGGAAGAGCCGGTGTCTGCAGGCCTGTGTGGGCTCTGCCGGGCTGGACACAAAGGAGGCTTTCAGTAAATACTTACTTAGATGATTGGGGGCAACCCCACCAAAGATTTAGTCCCCTGTGGTGGGTCTTAATCTCTGGGGTATCTTTGCTAAGTGTAGGCAGAAATGTATGTGAAAAACCATCCTGTTCTTCAACACTCCGTGAAGATTTTCTTTTTGCAGCTAAATTGTTTAGTGATCACTCAGGTCCCATTTCTCCATTGGACGCTCCTGTCCTCCCAGCTCTCTGTGGTCTCCCCAGCTCTCTGCCATGTCTCCCCTACTCTCTGTGGTCTCCTCAGCTCTCTGCCCTATCTCCCCTCCCCAGCTCTCTGCAGGGTCCCCCCAGCTCTCTGCCTTGTCTCCCTTCTGCCCCCCTCACTCGCCCTCACCTGTCCAAAGCCCCATCACCAGGGCCAGGGCGAGGCCCACAGTCAGGACTGGGAATCAGCCAGGGTGAGCGGCACCTCTGTCAGACAACTGTCTGGGAGCCCCTCCCCGCCCCCACCCATCAGCCGCTGTGAAACTGGGCCTACCCGGGGCGCCGCCTGCCCTCTCCACTGTGCGCCCTGGGGACCCACGCCTGCCCATGTCCATCAGCTGTGCTGATGGGCGTGAATGGGGAGGATCCTCGCCTCCTTGCACCTGTCAGCACAGCTGACGGGCAGGGACAGGTGAGGGCCCCTCCGTCCTGTCAGCCCAGCTGACAGATGGGCGCGTGGGCTCGGCCCCTGGCCTCTCCTGCTGGCGGGAGCTTCCCGGCTGGGGAGGGCGGGTTCCGCTTGCCTGGCAGAGTGAGGGGCTGCGGTCGGGGAGCCGCGGGTCTCCGCAGGAAGAGTGATGGCAGGGCTGGGGGGGTGGGGGGTGGGTGTGCGTCCAGTGTGCGTGCAAACGTCCTCTTTTTTGAACGTGAAAACGTGGCCCCAGACGCACATGGTGGGGTAGCCGCTGAGCCCTAACGTGGTTACAGAGAGGGGGCAACAGTCATCTTTCCTCCCAGACTGTGCTGAATCTGGGGCCTGCACTTAACAGGCTTTCAGAGATGCCTTAGTTGGAAAAGAATGTGGCTTTTAGTCCTTCACTCGGTAGTTACAACTTTTTTTCTTTCTTTGATTAGTGTTCCTTAACCCCAAGCAAAATTATTTTGAGGATTTGGATGTAAGTCTTACAAGGACATTCGTCTCTCTGATAAGAAATGTTTGTACTGTTCAGCACTGATGTGTTGGAGCTTCCACATGGTTTGACAATTTCCTTGGCCACAGCTCCAGGAACACCAACCCTCCTTCCCAGCAGGGTGGCTGGCCTTGGCCCCAGGTGGCACCTGGCTGGAACCTGGACAGTGAGGGGTGAACCAGGCCTTTTGTGACTATCTGGCTGGCTCTATGCAACCTACAAAAAAGCCTACAAAATGTTTTAATGATTCCTTAGGTAAATAAAACTTCATTTTGCAGAAATAAGAAATCTGCAATTTAGAGGAATAAATATGAACATTTATTCTATCCCTATTTGTTCACATCAAAAAGAAAGGTAATTGGCTCTGCGCCTGTAGCTTAAGCAACTAGGGCACCAGCCACATACACTGGAGCTGGCGGGTTTGAATCCAGCCCTGGGCCACCAAACAACGACAACTACAACTTAAAAATAGCCGGGAGCTGGGGCAGATGCCTGTGGTCCCAGCCACTGGGGAGGCTGAGGCAAGAGAATCACTTAAGCCCAAGAGTTTGAGGTTTCTGTGAGCTGTGACGCCACGGCACTCTACCCAGGGTGACAGCTTGAGACTCTGTCTCAAAAAAACAAACCAGAAACAAAGGTAATCCCTTTCTTCATGTGTCTGGAGAATTGGGTGTCGACAAGTCAAAGCAAACTGTCAGCAAAGTATAACATGCAGCTCTTTATTGTTCAGAAGATTACTTTAAAGGAAGGATTTTTTTTTTTTATTATGATCATTCTCAAAAATTCCTGATACATTCTCCTGAAATCGTTGGGTAAAACTCATCAACAAGAACATATAAACTCAGAAATTTGCATGGAGAAATCTAAGGGTCAACTATTTGAAGACAAAGTCAACTAATTTTTCTTCAGAACATGACACTGAAAATACCAGACACCAACAGTAGACCCTGATGGAACATAAATGCCTTCCTACACCCCGAAATACACCTGTTGTTCCCATATTTACAAGTCCTGATTTTATTGTCTCAAGCTAATAATAAATACGGTATCTAAGCCAGGCTGTCAAAAATAAGGAATATACTGTTTGCAGTTTTTTACTTTTTTATTTTGAGACGTACAGTAGCTTTTTTAACTTCACCAGCAGAGATTGTGTTGGTGAGTGTACACACCTCCTGCCCTGGTGCCCCGAAGCATCATTTGTAATACTCCATTATCACCTCGTGTATTAACAGTTGTGTTAAAGAAAATGCATCTCAGTGGGACCAGGAAAGAGAGGCCTTTATTAATGCTTAATTTCCCCTTGTTCGAGGAACCCACACTGGTGTGACAGGTGCACCCTAGTGGGCTACTGTGCCTTCTCATTTGGAGTCACAGATTTGTACTCACTCCCAAGGTCAGCCTCTGCTTCGGTACAGAATGCAGAAAAAGGCAAGTGAGGGGCATCCTGTGACTTCCTTGTGACTTTCCTCTTTTGCTCTCTGCTGGCCATCAAATAGTCAGAGTACAGCAGCCAGTTTGGAGGCTCCATTCAGGAAAAAACAGGGCAATGGAAGTAGATAGTCTCCAAGGAAGGAGCTCAGAATTGGCAAAGTCCCCTTCAACACTGGGAGCGATATTTCCAGATACTACGGGTGTTTCAATGGGGAAGGAGAAAGCTTGGGTAGGCATTCCAGTATTGGAAGATTTTTATAGAACAGAGAGATTAGATTATAGACTTTGGAGACAAGCTGAGGCCGGCCAATAAGTAAAAGTTACAGAGAACAAAGCTGCTGCTAAATTTAAATGATGGTTTGCTCAGTGGAGCTCTTCAGTGGCATAACATTCAGTCAGTGGTTGAAAGAATGTTTCTCAGGAATATTGGAGAAGAGGATTCCTTCCTTTGAGCGCGTGGTTCAAAGTGAGAGAATCTAAGTGCTTTTCTCTGAGAGTGGTGTGATTCATTCACAACGCCATTTAGCATACTCTGGGTCAGGAGGGAGCCAGAATTTCCCTGTTCATTACAGATCATTTGAGCCTTTTCAGATTCAACATTACGGAGGTTTGTTTTTAAACATAATAGAATAGATTTATCAAGTTTTCACATATTACATCCCAAGTTGATTGCATATTCAGTTTTAGTGGTTATATGTCACCTTGAAGACAACCAGCTAATACGAAAGAAAAATGGAATGAGATTTAAAATGGCAAATTTTGACTGCCTGATAAATAAATATACCCTAAAGATTCAATAATTCATCACTTTGAGTTATTTATCTCTCTCAAAAGATTTCTGAAATCATTCTTTACTGTTTCGCTTGATTAATTCTTTGATCCCTGGGATGATGATCACTTCTCCGTGGCCTCTGCACAGGCTGAGTTACTGAAGGAAGAGTGGGGTGATGACTAGCCGATGACGCTGTGAAGAGGCTGGTGGGATGGTGGCAACCACAGGTTTTATACGAATCATGGTTTCGCGGGCCCCAGCTGCTAACTGTGTGTATTCACAAAACTTAAGCAGCTCATTTGCAAGCAGACCAGCCGCCAGGGCACAGCTCAGGCTCAGATTTGAATCACCTGGGGGAAGCACCCACTTCGATTTCCTCAGAGTGATCTGCTGGTCACTCTACAGGAAGTGAAAGCTGTATGCATGGCTAATATTTTGTGATGACCCCTAGGTGAGACTCTGGGGTTCACACCGCTGTCTAACAACTAATTTGGGAAAGTTCATCTCCTACTGAGCAAAGTTTCTATGATGCTGCATGGATGAACCTGAGGATTCTCCTTACAGGAGGTGTTATACGAGGTATCTCAACTAATCAGAGCCAGAAAATTGGGAATGGGGCGTGGCGACTGGGGGCTGGCAGAGGGAAATGGAAAATTGCTTCTCAGCAGACAGTTACATGAGCAGAGTTCTGAAGATCCTTGTGGCATCTGCCTGCCCTGGACAGCGCTGTGTGCAATGCTTACAGGATGTCAAGAGGGTGGGTCTCGGGGTCAGTGTTGTCATCACCATAAAATAAAATAAAATGTAGTGTTTATGTGCATTTGTAAGAACTGGATTAAGTGCTGACAGTTTTTTTCTCAACATGTTATGGGAAAACTGGGCATAAATTATTGTATCTTTTTTTCAACACTCTTCAGACATTCTAAATAGGGGCCCAAAGCTTTATTTAGGGTAATGGGTAGTGAGCATCTAGGCAAGGGCTGGCTAAGGGGAGCTACGGAGACTAATCTGAGCAAGCAAAACTCTGACTCATAAACCAGCCTCCTTGAAAACATTCTTTTTTTTTTTTTTTTTTTCTCTTAAATGGACACAATGGCCTGATAAACAGTTCCGGGGGAGAGAGTGTCCTTTAATGCCAAGATCAGGATGGAGCAGGATTGACAGGGAGGTGTGTGAGCTGGCGGCTCCCCGCTGTGGCTCTGTTACTTCTCCCTTGTTGCCGCAGACCCAGGGTCTGCAGGGGAGTCAGAGGCCCCGGAGCAGGGCAGCATGACGGGGTGAGGACCTCCACACTGCTCCATATCTGCCCTTGAAATCATTCAAAGGACCTGAAGGCGTAAAGTTTGGAAGTCGGGAAGTTCCAGAGCTCTCATTTGGGGAGGTGGCTCCCCTCCCTCCTTCCTTCCCTGCCTCCTGCCACAGCAGGAGGGACTCCTGGTGCCTGAAGAGAGAATGTCCCGTTATTTATGACAGTACTACCTAAATAACACTGCTTTCTATCACTCTAGAAAGAAGGAAAGGGCAGCAGGCATTCTCCTTTGTGAACTGCTCTTGGGGACGCAGGGAGAATGAAGCCCCTTTGCTCCAGGAGCCAGTGGTGAGCTAACGCGCACTCCTGGTCTCGGTGTGGACAGAGGGTCACAGGGCTTCCTGAACTTATTGGCCCATGAAATCCTTTTTTCATGGAGTACCTATTAATATCTCAGTGCACAGTATGGAAAACTCTGGTTTACTTTATTAATTTGCTTACCAAACCCTTTCTCCACGCATAAGGAAGCAGCAAACACCACCCTCGGTCAGGTCTGAATTTATAACAAATTCTAACCTGGTGAAGACAACTTGGTGACATTTTGCCTGTGACGTTTCTCTTCCAGGATGTGAATGAAGGAACAACTGCCAGGACTCTCAGAGTGCTCCGTGTTCCCCTGCCCTGTGAAATGTCCCCAGAAAAAAAGTCATTAGCAGCCTAGTAATTTCATAAACCACTTGAAACACTGTTTTGCTTTATTAGAGACATAATGTGGCCCAGAGATTAAAGTCATCATCATCATAATTCTGGAAAGTGTCACTTAAGAAAGAAAGAAAGAAAGAAATTAAGAACACAACCCAAATCCAAGTAAACCGACATACTTGTCTTCAGCTTAGAATTCCACAAATTGACATCAAATTGTTTTTTTGTGGGGGGTTAATGCAGAATAACGTCCTAAGGGGTCATTTTCTAGAAAACATTACAGGAAGGGCTGACCTGCAGCTATCAGTTGAAACCCTGAATGGGAGGCAGTGAGCCTGGCCGCCTGCTGTTCCTACACTCAGGAGAGAAGCGGGTGGGAACAAGGGAGGGGTGTTAATCCATTATGCTCCTGGACGCTTTAGGCAAGTAAAACAAAGCCTGAGATGTGATTTAACTGCCTTTGTTTTAAATCCAGCTGCTACTGAGCCCTGTGTCTAAGCCTCTGTTTTATGGGTCCTCTTATCCATCTCCCAGGTGCTGGGGCTGTGGCTCAGCCAGGCCTGGTTCAGTTGAACTCACTGGTGCCCCCCCTCACACTCAGCACCACCAGAAAGGGCACGCGAGGTGCCGGGGATGTCTCTCGGGGTAGCCGTTCTATTTTACAATATAAGTAAATCTGATCTTGGCTTAGGCCGCAAGCTGACATTGTTGGCTTGTCATTGCCACAGATAAATTCTGGCTTTAATTACATATTGACTTTTAAAAATTATTAGTAAAGTAGTACATGAATTTCGTAATTTCTTTTTTTTTAATTAAATCATAGCTGTGTACATTGATATGATCATGGGGCATCATACACTAGAAATAGTCTCAAAAAATTATTTCACTGGACACTGCCGATACACGATGGTGCCTTCCTTTAGTAAGTGTGTGTAGGGTTTGTGGATAATAAACAAGTGAACTCATTCGTCAACCGCAGACTTTTCCTGTGTCACTGAGCTGTAGGGTCCACACCTTTGTTTTCCTTCCCTGGGGTCTCACTTTTGTCGATTTTCCCGTAGGATGTCATGGTGATTTCAAACATCAATACACACTATTCAGGGTGTAATTAAGCTTAATAGGTAACAGTAGTATGTGACATTATCTGATAGCTAGAATTATCTTTTAAAACATCTAAAGTATTGCTGATATCATTGCTACCATCATGATTAGTGTTAATAGGAGCCTGTAACAATGCAATAATTTCAAATGTATTAATGCAGATATTTTATAATTAGTAACCTAATTAAAAACAAAATATGTAGCTCTCTCATATTTATTTTGAAAGCTAAAGCAACATAAAATAATTTATAATTTTCAGTAACTTAATTTGTACTCCCTCAAAATTTATAACTATCAAGAAAATAACCACAAAAAGAACATTAGTGAAAGCTAAGCATCTACTGGATACTGGAAATTTTCCAGTGATTATTTCTAAAAAATGTAAGTTCTGCAGCTTTTCACAGAGGACTAGATGGAGGGTTAGAGAGCCGCTAAGGTGAAGCAGGGTTTCCAGAACGGCTGCCCCTCAGGATGTAGGGGAAAAGGGCTTCAGGAACCCAAAACGCAAGCTCAAGTCTCTCAAATGAAGTTGCCCGATACTGTATATAACCTACACAAACAATGTAATGCTGTGTAAGCAGTTGTTATGCTGCATTTGTATAGAAATGATTTTTTAGTCCCACTTGCCATTTTTAATTGTGTTTTATTCTAATATGTTTGGTTCACACTTGGTTGAACACACAGATGTGCCACCCACGCGTGGATGTGGATATGGAGGGCCGGTTGTATTTTACCAGCTTTCTGTTGTGCTGGGTGCCCTCAGTAGGGTCTCTCAAGTGACAAGTTGTTATACACACCTAAGAGAAGCGGTAATTGCAGCATAGTGAAAATGGCTAATATCTTAGAATTTATTTAATGATCTTTTGTTTAATAATACAATTACATCAGAATTTCTGTTACTCCTTTTTAAATTGCATTTATAAAGTTGTAGAAAGTGTGTTCAGTTCCAAAGCTGTCTCCTTTTGTTGATGAATATACATTTCATCCATTTTGCCAAGAAATCACTAAGAAAAACATCAATATACATACATGGGTGTTGTACAATGTTGTAAGCGGTAAGGTGTCTCCACATGCCAACTGCCAGACCCACAGCCACCCAGAGGCTTCCTCAGTGTCATTAAAATGTCACAAATATCCACATGTGTGGTTTGCTTGAGGCGTTGAGCTCGAGTGCGTTCCTTAGACTTCACTCAGGACACGTGTGAGTGGCTGGCACCGAATGTGAGGGGCTCACACCACATGTCTCTGGGCCAGCTCCTTACTGAAAGTTTCAGATGAAGCAAAGGGCTGGAGGTCTTGTCCCTGAGCCCTCGGTCCTTAAGCCTGCTGGACTTTCTATACCATCAGGGTTTTTAAATTATTAAGTCCTATTTATTAATTTTAAAAGTGCACTAATTATTCAAGTGAAAAAAAATAACAAAATGCTTTTAAAGATAAACAACTTGATTTATCATCTCCCTATGGATCTGCTTTGAAGGCCTTCCCTGTTAGCAGTTTGTGATAACTGTCCCTACCTGAATATGACCAAGAGGTTGTACAAGTTCAACAGCACACATAGACAGGGTTACCTTGTCCTACTAACAAAGTTTTTTCTGTAGCTTCTACAGAAAAGAGATAATCCCAAGTCATCACTCTGACGGCCTCACTCGTGGCACACCCCCAGGCCGTAGCTGTGTGGCTCCTCTTACAGGCTGCACAATATTTATCTGTGTGGGTAGATTCCATTTATTCATTCCCCAGCCTCTTAATAGATACTGCTATTGATTCTGATTTTCTTAACCACCATACACACCAGCGTTTTTGTTCAGGTATTCTTACACATCATTGTTTATTTTATATTTTGATATTTGATGCTACCAAAAGAAAGACTGCCCTGACAAAGGGCACACAGCTTTGTATATGAATGACTGTGCTATGGGCCGGAGCTATTTTTTTGTTGTTGTTTTGGGTTAATATGAGGGTATATTGCAAGGTAAAGCCCAAAGTCCTAGTTGGGGTTGAGTCCTCAGCAGGAGGTGTGCCATATGCCTCCTGTACATGATAGGTGGAAACTTACCGAGCCTCCTCCCCACCACACCCTTTATTTTAACTGTGATTTTCTCTGGTGTAGACCTCTCATTGCTGATCTAATATTTTCAGATTAGTACTGAATACATATGACATTTGCTGGTCCATTCTAGAGATACTTTATATGGGGAATGTTCTCCAAATCCGTCCAGATAAATATAGAAGATGTAAAGTCTCCATCCTTTTGTGGCTAAGTAGTATTCCAAGGTACACACATATCATAATTTATTAATCCATTCATGGGTTGATAGGCACTTGGGGTGTTTCCACATCTTTGCAATTGCGAATTGAGCTGTTCTAAACATTTGAGTGCAAATGTGCCTGTGGTAAAATAAGTTGTTTTTTCTTCTGAGCACCATTTAAATCTCTACCTGATATTTATGAAAGTTACTATTTCCAAGCACTCTCATCAAAATCAATGTTCAGATTTTATTTGTGTGTGTTGCAAATATTTTTTCGGCATATCATTTACCTTTGATTGATTTTGCCATATTTTAGTTTTTTTAAATATATTCAAATAGGTCTGTCTTTGGTTATCCTATTTTCATAGGCTCTTTCTTTTTTAATAATGCAAATAACTCTTAAAGGATTCTCAAATTTCTCATGTATTTTGATAAGTTTTTAACATTTTGTTATGTACATATAAGTGTAGAGGTTTAGTTTTTTAGATGGATAGTTAATTACACCAATACCATTAAAAGCAACTCATGTCCCTTCCTGAATTGAAATATCTATTTTGTGGCACAGTGTTTCTGTATGCCCATAATTTTCATACAGACTTCCTACTACTTTCTATCATGCCAATGACACACCTCTTTTTATATTAATGTCCTGTACATTTTAAAATAGATTAAGGTAAGCACCTGTTCAATTTATGATATTTTAAATCATACCGTCTATTCTAAAACATTTACTTCTCCATATTATTTTAGAAAGGTTAGGCTAGGCAAAAAGAAAACAGTTAACTTGAAGCTTCAGTGCTTAACCAGGCAAAAGTGTATCTAAATTCCCACCTGGGGGTGGATTAGTGCATCTCTCCTCCAGTAGATGGTCCCGGGATCCTCCATCTGGGCACCACTACTACAATAGACAGCTTCTGACTTTGTCTTTGCAAAAGAAAAGGGAATAGAAAAATCACAGACCGTCAAATACAGTCACTGGCTCGGAGTTGTCTATGTAACCTCTCCCTAAGAAGAGACAGATTGCATGTAGGTCAGCATGTGGACATTGATGAGCAGGACTGTCTCCTCCTCCGACCTCACCTTTCAAACAATTTTGATCAGGTAAAAATAAAAATTTCTTCTGATCAAAATTATATCTTGTATGTAAATTCTTTGAAAATTATTAATATGATTTTTTTTTTCTTGAGGCAGGATTTTCTTCTAATTCCAAGGCTAGAGTGCAGTGGTGTCACCGTAGCTCAGTGTAACTTTCAACTCCTAGATCAAGTGATCCTTCTGCCTCAGCCTCCCAAGTAGCTATGACTATAGGTGTCCATCACCACACCTGGCTATTTTTTCTATTTTTTGTAGTGGTAGGGTCTCATTATATTGTTCAGGCTATACTCAGGCCTCAAAGATTAAAATTTTTATGATTTTAAATTGTTACCCAGAGGAACAGTATTTTTAGCTGAGCATTATGTTATCTATTTTATGTTTTTCAATATGACTTACAGTACAAATCTGTCATCTTTTCTGTTATGCTTTTTTCCTAAGTATTTTTTATTTCTTGCCACATTGGAAACAAGGAATGATTTCCTCCATTTTCATTTCTACTGAGTATTGAAAGTATAGGTAAAATTACGGCTTTGTATATTTAGCTTATATCCAGCCACATTACCAAATGTTGCTACAAAATTCTAGTAATTTTTATTAGTTTCTGAGGCTTTTTTTCTGAATTGACAATAATATTATTCACAGAGTTAATGAATTTGTTATTCTCGCTTATATAAGCCAACTATTTTGCATTTCTTATTACCTTATTTGGAGTTCCTTACACAACTTTGTATAATATTTGTGTTCTTTTTTCTTTTGAAGAAGACAAATATAGTAGGACGTCTATGTGCATCTCTACTTGGCAACCTCCCTTTGGGCCCACCTGTTATCCATCAGACATTTTTGATGATTCTGCCTCTGTAGTATCACCCACTATTTCTCCTCTGCTCTCGTCACATTGCTACAGTCTCAGGTCATAATTTCATCATGTCAGCCAGATTATTACAAACCTTTCTCACTGGCCTCTCAGACTCCATAATCTTGTCACCTCCAAGGTTGCATTTTTATAGAAGAATCTAATAACGAATCTTTTTAAATAAAAGCATTCTGTGGCTCCTCATTACCTTAAAAGTAAAAATCAGGCTTCTTAGTTTCCATTCTTTACTCGTTGCTCTTGAAAATATGACACTTGTCTAATTTTGAGGTTATTCTGAACCCCAACCTTTAGCAGCACATCACTGTGGGAACATTCTTCCACCTATATAAAAAGATCAGTCATTCTCAATACATAGATATGTCGTTCTGTGTCATTACATGGTCTTTTTTTCTTGCAAGCACTATAGCTCATTAACTGAACTTAGATTTTTAAGACACCACTATGAAACCTCTGCTCATTTTGTTACTATTCTCCTCGCTGGTAACTGGCTGAGTAGGAGGGTACAGGATGCCAGGGCATCTGCCCGAGCCCTGGATGATGCTTCTGTGAAGTTCTGAGTCCCTTGGTGTAACAGAGTGATATTTCTGCATGTATGAAAAGACTGAAATAATTGCTGAACTGAAAGATTTCAATGTAAGAAACTTGTATATTCCAGCATCAAGACAGCCTGGGCTTTGTGACAGAACAGTAAAGTAAATGAATCTTTTCAAACTAGCTTTTATTTAATTTTAATTTATAATGTTGGTAGACGTGAATCAACTTATGGGATTAATATTGTTAATACTAGATACATACACACACACACTCCAGGCTTAACTTCTCTGTGTGTGTGTCTTAACTTTCATTATTCAAACATTATTCAACAAAAACACTAGAAAATACTACCAGGTAAAGTTGTATAAATTTAAACTTCTGACTCTTGTTCATTTATATCCTATTGAGAGCTGTATCCCTACCCCAGAATATTGAGGCGTAAATATTGTTTCTCTTCTGCCCTTTTATTATCAGGAAAAGGAGGAAGAAAATTGTGGTCTCAGCAAGTTTGCTAAGCAAATATTGTCCACTCTGCAGCATTCAGGTCTGACATCTCCTTTTGTGCTTTCTCTCATCTCCCGACACCCTGTTTGCTCTGTAATTTTTAAGTAAGCATTTTTTGTGTTAATTTGATGTTTGAAAATACTGCATTAAAATAATATTTGTCTTGATCACTGTTTTTGGTCCCTCATTAAATTTTGCACTCAAGATTAGGACCTCACACAGGACATTTTCCAAGGTATATCTTAGGTGATAAAACAAGTCTTTAGCAAATTTAGACAAATCAAAATTTTACCAGGTTTCTTTTCAGACCATAGTGGAATAAAAATAGAAATCAATTTCGAGAAATACTCTCATTGGCATGCAAATACATGGAAGCTAAACCATCTGCTTCTGAACAATCCTTGGGTTATTGACAAAAATGAAGATAGAAATAAAAAAAAAAAAATTCCAAGATTAAAATCACGAGAATGTAACTTGTCAAACCATTGACACACCGTGCCTTCCTTTGCCACCTCCTTTCCAAACATTGCATCGATATTTCCAGTTGTCTGTGCTGCATTGGTTCCATGACGGAATTCCTATTAAAAAATAAAACCAATTTTCGGCCTATCCATGGTTTCACAGAAATCGCTCTAAAAGTTTTCTGAAAGATAATCTCAAGCCAAAACATGTGTTTGAATGAATGAGGATACACTTTACAATACAAATAAAACCAGAGGTGTCAAAGCGACACATCAAAGATACTTACCGTCACATTTAGTACTTAAGGAAATCAGACATAAACTTAATACTCTAATTTTTTCTTTTTATATTAACTATTTATCTCACTTGAAAAATTATGATGCTGGTTGCTTCCTTTTACATCCATCATACCGAAGGTTTTATCTTCTCTTGATTCACATTAGGTCACGTTTTCACCAATTATTAATAATAAAAAGCTTTAAAAAATTCTGACTATAAATAAAGGATTAATCGTCCTGTTGGTATCTATGCAATTGTTTAGCTCGCTGAAGTATTAGATAGTATATCACAGAAATGCATTTGCAAGTGAAAAATGGAGAAATCTAGTTCATTGTCAGTCATTTAAACTTGGTCTCTATGTTAGTAACTTAATTACAGAAATTAAAAAGCTGATGGACTAGAAGTAGAAAGAAAGACGGCATACGGAGGGCTGCCCTGAAACCTAGTGTTTCTATTATTTAATTTCTTCTCTCCCTGAAGTTCTGTGACTTGTGTCTTGGTGAATACCTTTCAGTATTTCTGTTTTCACCATGTCAGGACCTTCCTTCCACCAGAGCAAGCATGTTAAATGTGCTTACATGTGGATGTTTACATAGAATTTTTATTGTTTTGTGTGTTAAATGTAAACTTGTATCCAGCAAGAGTCGATTTTTGTAAGTGGTGAGAGGAGAGGGACCAGTTTCAAACTTCTACATGGGGCTAACCACTCTCCCCAGCACAATTTATTAAATAGAGATTCTTTTCCCCAGTGCATGCTTTTGTTTGGTTTATACAAGATCAGATGGCAATAAGTGGCTGGGCTCATCTCTAGGTTCTCTGGTCTATTCTAGAGATCTATATCTCTATTTTTGTGCTAGCTAAGGGCAAACTGAAGCATCCAGACAGCCTTCAGAATGGGAGAAGATATCCGCATGCTACGAATCTCACAAAGGCTGACAACTAGAATCTACAGAGAACTCAAACTGATCAGCAAATATTTTGGCATGAGATACAAACAGAACCTTCACTGACGAAGACAGACAAATGGCCAAAAAACACATGAAAAATGCTCATTGTTCTTAATTATCAAAGAAATGCAAATCTAAACCACCCTGGAATATCACCTAACCCCAGTGAGAATGGCTCACATCACAAAGTCCCAAAGTGGCAGATGCTGGTGTGGATGTGGAGAGAAGGGAACACTTTTGCACTGCTGCTGGGACTGCAAACTAATACAGCTTTTGTGGAAAGAAGTATGGAGAATCCTCAGAGAAATAAAAGTAAACCTGCCATTTGATTCTGCATTCTCATTGCTAGCTCTCTACCTGGAAGAAAAAGAAAATTATTTTGCCATAAAGACATTTGCACTAGACTGTTCATTGGAGCTCAATTCATAATTGCAAGACATGGAATCCACCCAAGTGCCCCACTCATGAGTGGGTTGATAAACGGTGGTGTATGTCTACCAGGGAATATTGTTCTTTTCATAAAAATGACAGAGACTCTACCTCAGGGGTCCTCAAACTACAGCCCGCGGGCCACATGCTGACCTGTGATTGTATTTGTTCCCATTTTGTTTTTTTACTTCAAAATAAGATATGTGCAGTGTGCATAGGAATTTGTTCATAGTTGTTTTGTTTTTTTTTTTAAACTATAGTCCGGCCCTCCAGTGGTCTGAGGGATAGTGAACTGCCCCCTGTTTAAAAAGTTTGAGGACCCCTGCTACATCTTTGGTGTTAACTGCTGCAGGCGTCTGGAGTTGAAGGACCCTCTTCTTGGTAAGTTTCGCAAGAATGGAAAAGCAAGTAACCAATGTACTCAGTGCTAATAAGAAAACAGTAGGTAAACAACTACATACCTACATGCGAGAAAAACAATTAAATTCAAGTGAGGGAAGTGGGGAGGAGGGAAGGAGACTGGCAAGTTCTCACCTCATGTGCACAAGGTGGGTGTTCAGTACAGTCTCTGGGTGAAGGTTCAGCTACCACTTCAACTTTACCTTAGAAATGCAAACAAGGTAGCCTGATCATTCGTATCTTTATATTAATCTGAAATAAAAAAAGAAATATTACCACCTGAAATAAAGACAGGATGAGGAAAAATACCTTATGTCTCTGGTTGTTCATCTAGAAAGCAATAAAGAACGAGGTAAGTTTATTCAAAACACTAGATAATTTGACCCACATCAGACAGAGGAGCAGGTACGTTCTAAGCCTGACATGCCAGCTGCATTTGTCTTTCCTCTCAGACGGGGAGGCAAGGGATGCTGAGGCTATAAAATTAAGCAAGAAAGGGACAAAGTCTCCTGCTAAAATGTCTTGGGGTGAGCTTGGCTTCTTGGGATTTAAACTGGGTGATCACAGCTCGTTTATGAAAGCTTTATCCTCCCGCAGGATGGGGTGCTGGAGACAGGGCTTCTGGAACCCTGTGTGCAGAGCAGCTCACACAGCTCTGCCTCCTGCCTTCACCTTCGCTCTGTGGGAGGGAGCTCAGCTTCCTCCAGAGATGTCCCCTCTGCAAGGAGAGGGACTGGCAGCGAGGCCTGGGCCCTGGGGCTGCAGGTGTCTCCCTGGCTTCACCTGTCTCCCTGCAAGTTCAGATGATGTGATGTGTAAGGCGCTGACTATACACACACTCCTCCTCCCAAGTACACTCCGCCGGTAGAACAGATTCCTCTTCAGATCAAAATTTCCCTGTTTGGATATGCATTTATTTAAGAATAATGCTATTATCTGTAAGTTTAACGCAATAAATTAAATTAAATATGTATTATGGGAACAAGCCATGTGATTATTTAAATACTTTGGTGAAAAAAAAAAGTGTTTCTGTATAATACTTATTTAAAATGGAAGATAAAAGTATTCACTTTTGCCCACAGAATAACTCTGTTATCACACAGTTCACCACCACATGACTTTCAATAAACCAGGAGCCTAAGGAAGGTTGCTTCGAGCCTAACAGCTACTCACGCTGAGATCCACAGAACCCTCAGGAGCCTGCCCCCGCTCAAATTATCCTGAATGCCCTCAGACATGTCCCTTGTGTCTTTTCCCATGTTTAACGGGTACTAATGATGACCGTCCCCCTGCCTCTCCTGTGCGCACCCCGTGGCCTTGTGACAGGCAAGTTGAGTCAAACTGGCGTCACCCATATGGTTTAGGTACTTGGCTTTTTACAAATGTTTTAACCAAAATAAGCCTCTTTAAAATGCTCTCCTGTTTGCCCAGCATGTTTTAAGGTCCTTCTGGAACATGCTGCAGGCCTCTGGCAGTCTCACCGCCAAGAGCCCCCTTCCTGGCTCCTTGAACTCCGGGGTCTAGGCCAGCGCCCCCCTCCCCACAAGCAGTGCTCTGTCTGCAGGGGGACCCTTGTAAGAGCCCCCTGCACAGAAGCCTGGATTTTCTCAGTGGAAAACATGGTGACCCACCAGGATTTGCCCTATGGCCCCGGGGAGCCTGCTCTTGAGGAACAAAGTTGGGGCTTAGTCCTGTAAGTCCCTCCCTCCAGCTATTTCAGGTCAGTACTAAGAGCATTAAGCAAATTACAGCCCTAGGGGAAGCTGGGAAGAGAAAGAGGCATCAATCTTCCCCGACTTAGGTCTTAAAAAGAAAAAGAAAAAATACTTCGTCCAGCAAGTCCAGTCTGCACAAACCTTTTCTGTTCTGAGTCCCTAAGCCAGTAGTTGAAATTGCAAATGAGCACAGCCCTAGGCATCAGAGCGGCTGCGGGCAGGGCGCCCTCTCTGCCTGAGTCTCACTGACTGGCATTTTACAAGTGATGGTGACAACTGCTTATTGTGTGTGACCTGCCCCACACCCTCCTCACCCCTTAGACCACAGTGCAATCTGTGGCACCCTCGTTCCACACAGCTGAGGCTGCTGTGACGTGGAGCTGGAGACCTGTCCCAGCACCCACAGCACCACAGCTGCCACTGCAGACAAGTGCTCAGCTCCCTTCCTGGCCGGGCCTCTCTACTCTCCTGTCACTGAGCCCCCAACTCTGATCTGGCCTTTCTCAAGGGGAGCGTGCCCCTTCTATCCTAGCAAATAGTAACCACTGATGTGTGTGACCCCCAAACCGGCCGCTTGCCAACTCCTGTCCCCAGTTAGCCCAGTTTCTGAGGTCCCCTAATGAGCCTCAGCGCTGCCCTGCATGGTCCTTGAGTGAATTGGTGGATGCCATTGTCCCACTATGCAAAGGGACAGGTGGGGCTGCCGTGTTACTGGCTCTGTGGCCTCTATTAGTGTCTGGGGCCTTCTGTCAGAAGTGACCACAGACTCGGGGGCTGAAAACACCAGACATCTATTCTCTCACCATTCTGGAGGCCTGAAGCCCCAAGTCCTGCTCTGAACAGGGCACCGCTCCCTCTGAAGGCCTGGGAGGGGACCTTCCTGTGTCTTCTAGCTCTGGGGGCTATTGGAAGTTTTGGCATGAGGATGCCTCACTCCATGTTCTGTGCTCACGTGGCCTTCTCTGTGGAAGTGTCCATGTTCTTGGTTGCACATGACTGTGTTGGAGAGACACCTGTCATTGGACCCAGGGTCCGCCTCATCCAGCTAACGAATTACATCCTAATTACTCTGTTTCCTAACAGTGACACGTGCTGAGGCTGCAGAGGGACTTTTGAGGATAGGGTGACAGTATTCAACCCAACATCTTGCCTTGGAGGTGAGAATTAAATGTGCAATTCACTTGTAAACCAGACTGTAGCAATCAAGAAAATGATTGTATTGCCACCAGCACAAAATGCGAGATGACATTTATGGAAATTGGCCTCTGCACTGAGCTTTTAGATATTTACTGGGGATTTTTTTTCACTCCTTTTTTTTTTTTTTTTGTAAACTCATGTTTCCACAATTAAATTAAAATATTTTGATGTGCGATGTGCAGGGTTTGCAATTTTCCTCTTTTTCTTTTTTTATTAAAAAGAAAACATTTCTTGAAGGTTAACAGATTGGGAGATGAGGAAGGTGTTAGGAGAACCAAGATTTGAATAACTTTGCTTTCTTTGCCTTGGGGAACACCTCTGTCCCATACTCTGAATCAATCCAGGAGGGAATCCAACAGGAGAGGGGTTTTCCACCCACCCTCCACTATCCAGATTCCCCAGCAACTGTTCCTGAGCCTGGAGTTCCCTTTGAGGGACCAGGAACATTCTCCAGTGATGCCAACTGCTCAGCCCAACGGGTCTTATAGCCCTCCCACTATGCAAAGAACCGTGGGGTAGAGACCCAGTCCTCAGTGGTCACCTCTAAGCGTGTGTCCTGCACCTGGGCAAGCTCTAACCAGGGCGGGTGCTGGAGCTAAATCAGCGTCCCTGGCCCACAGGTCAACCCTCCTGACCAGGGCCACTTCAGGTTTTGTGAGGCCTGAAGTTTAGACCACTTGAGGGACCTTCCTCCCCCACAAAACAACACGAAATTATCTTCCTTTGCACATTTTATGAGGACAGGAGCTGAGAGGAACACTGGGGGGATTCCAGCGGTATGTGGGGTTTCAGGGAGGTGTCCCGGCACCTGAACTGAGTATTGTCTCTGAGTGATTTATCAGTGGTCTTTTAATGTCACGCCTGCCCCGGGTTCCTGGGCAGCCTTTCAAACCTTACACTAACCAGGAGGATGTCACAGCCCACCTCCACGGTCCCCAGCTGGGCAACCTCCTCCCCAAGGGCCTTGGGTTGAAAATTGCAGCTGAGGCACCTGAAGGGTGGTGAGAGGCTCTGTCCTTTTGATGCCTCTGGGGAAAGGGGCCTAACACAGCACTAACAACCAAGGTGGAAAGGGAAAAAGCACGCCAAGTACAGGGCGCTGTCTGCAGGATGCAGGTGAGAGAAGGTCAGACCAGGTGGGAGCTCCCAGAGCAAGGACCCGAGGCAGGGTATCAGAAGTGGTCCTGGGCCACCCTGGAGTGTCAGCGAGGGTGCAAGGCCCAAGGGGGGGCCCAGGAACTCAGAAGAGGAGGTGACTAGGACTAGGAGGACAGGAAAGCAGTCTACAGGGGCCACACCCATGTGAGGGCAGAAACTAGGAGCGTCACCAAGCCAGGAGGTGGCCCGGGGTATTCCACAGCCATCCCCAGCCAAGAGACTCAGCAAACTTCCCCCGCCCTTCTCTGCAAAGGGAGGCAAAGGGCCCGAGTCTAGGACAGGAATGGACTCAAATATCCTCATTTCCCTCAGGGCCTCTTACAGGTCTATTACATAGCAATTTATGTCTTTAATCCCAGTCTATAGTTCTTTATGACTATGTCTCCCTGTAAGAAAGCACATGAGAATTAGCCCCCCGTTGGGCAGTCCTTAGAGCAGGTTTTCATCTCCATGGCCCAGGTGCAGCTTAACCTTCTGCCAGAGGACCAATGAACATGCCCGTCCTGCCCACGCCCCCCACCCCACCTTTCTGCCTCCCCATCTTCTTTTTTTCCTTTTTCTTTCCTTTCCCTTGCTTGCTTCAACAGGTGTATTACTGAATATCCATTTGGGATTTGGCTTTGTTTATTGCTTTGAACTGCTATCTTTTTGGCCACATTCAGACCTTTGTTTAGTTTGTATCTTCCAGGAAGTGAGTCCCATTATATCTAGACTGAATTCCTAAGCCCAGTTTCTTTCTAATTGACCACGAGATGGTGCAGTCCAGTTGAATAGCACTACAAAGTTAGATGGAAGAGAAGGCTGGTTCAGACAGCCACTTCTGACACGCCTCCGCGTCCTGCCCTAGAACATGTGGTGCAGGAGCAGCCCCAGCCTGGAGAGCCGGGGTGGGGCTGCGGGGCTTGCTTGCAGGTGCCCCAAACCTCTGAGAGACAGTTGACTTTGAGTGTCAACTTTCCCAGGGTGCCTCGACATTTGGGTGAATGGTGCTTCTAGGGGTGTTGTAAAGATGTTGCAGGATGAGCCACACATCTGAGCTGGTGGCCCGAGGCCCACAGGCCCCTCCCCAACATGGGCGGCACGATCCAGTCCCAGGCTGAACAGATCTCCCTCTGAGCTGGGAGATCTGCCTCCCTGCTTTGGGGCTGAGATCCAGGCAAGCTGGAGAGGGAGAGGCCTGGCCAGGAAGGGAGCTGAGCACTTGTCTGCAGTGGGGCTATCAGGCCTGTGGGTGCTGGGACAGGTCTCTAGCTCCACGTCACAGCAGCCTCAGCTGGATCCCCCTTGGCTGTCCCAGCTCTCAGGCAGCTATCAGACCAGGACTGGACCAGACTGTCGATTCTCCAGGCTTTTAACTGCCAGGCAGAACCAGGGACACCTGATCCTTCATAAACATATCAGCCAATTCTTTATAATAAATCTCTTTCCATTGGGTTCATTTTCTCTGCAGAATCTTGACCAATACAATCAAAATGTCAAAAAAAAAAAAAAATTCATCATTTATTACTGAGTGCAAAGTGCCTCTTTTATTTTTATTTAGGTACAGTGTAGGTCACTTTACCAATCATTTACAGTTATAAAAATAAGAGGATACTAAAAAATTATTAGAAATTTTAAGAAGAATTTTAATATAGCAATTATAAGTTTTATTTCACGTTTTCCAGGCCTGAAGGTCTATATATCTAAAATGGACAAAGTTCTCTGAATATGCTATCTGCTCATAAATCTTCGTATATAATAAACCTGGAATACAACTTCTTTGTAAAAACTAATTCCAGTTTCTAAATAGTCCTCTGATAGTTTTTAGTTTATCATTACCTCAAGTTTTATTTTTGTACTTGCATTGTCAAAGCACAATACTTAAAGGGTTTTTTTTTCTAGTTATTAACAGTTTTTTCTTTTCTTGAAGAGGCAGGACAGCTGTCTTATTTGCTCCATAATTACAGGTAAAGTTCACTTTTACTTTGTCACTAATTAAAAGAATAAACTTAATGGAATTTTGTTTCCTTTTTACACTGTCTACTTTCTTCCTGTGACTTGTGTGCCCGGCTACATTTTGTCCACTTAAGACCCATAAAAAGTAGGTTTTGTTACCCAAACTTCATAACAGATTCAAGACTGCAGCCCTGTCTGTTCAGCAAAAGAAGAACATGTACACTGTTGCCCTGACCGATTGTGTAACGAGCTCCCTCCTGTCGGCTGGCCACATGGGTGAGAGTGTCATATTCCTTCTTGTCTGTGGAAATGTATCGCTGATATAAAGATTCTTGAGTTTGAGAGTGAGGAAATGCATCCGGAATGTGGGCACCATGCTCTGAGATCACCATTTCATCTCATCGTCAGAAGGCAGACAGCCGAGTCTGGGTATCAACCTTGTTATTGGTCTAATGATCCTGAAATATTTTCTACTTTCATGTTCTTTTCTCTTTACATTATGGGCAGAAACTGAAAAATTCTGTATTTTTAAACATACTCAGTGAAACTAAACATGAACCACACAGAACATGCCTCACGTCATTATAACATCTTCTGAATTACCATTAATTTCATAATGTTTAGTATTCTAGGTCATTTTGTCATTCTTCTCCTGTTAGTGTTTGTTTTGGGAAGGAATATTTGAAAATAATGAGTAATGATTAACTATGTCCCAGAATGCTACAATTGTAAAATAATTCAAAATATAGGGAAAAAAGTCATTAAGATTCAACTTTTATCTCAGACTTTATAAAAAGTTCCAAAGGACCCAATGGCAATTGTAAGAAAGAAATAATTTTATTTTATTAAAAATACTACCATAAGGACAAATACTATTTGTTTATTTACTTTAAAAATGAGGGGTTACAAGAGTTCGTGGTTCTGTGGATGAGCTGTAGCGTGTTGATGGCGGGGCTTTCAATGCACCCACCCCCGGCACACGTTAAGCAATGGCACATCCTTAGCTCTCACCGCTCTCCCATCCTCCCCTCTTTCCAGCGTCCATTCCTGCTCTTTGTGGCAACTTGCATCCCTCAGTTAACTCCCCCTTACCAGCGAGACTGTGTAGGATCTGTTTTTCCTCTCCTGAGATACTTCACTTAGAACAATGCTCTTCAGTTCCCTCCAAGCAACGGCTGAGTAGTGCCCCGTGGTGTGTAAATGCCCCATTTTCTTTTTACACTCATCAGTGCACTAAGGTTGATTCCGGATCTGTGTGACTGTGAATTGTGCTCTGATAAACATTCCGGTGCAGGTGTCTTTCTGATGTCGTGACTTCTTTGCCGTGGCCAGACGTCCCGAGGTGGGACACTGGATGATGGACAGACAGGTCTGGTTTTGGTTCCTTCAGGAATCTCTGTCTGCTTCAGAAGCCGTTGCCCTCACATGCATTCCCCCCAACAGTGTATACCAGTTCCCTTTTCACCACATCCATTCCAACATCTGTTGTTTTTTGACATTTTAATGATGGAAATTCTGACACTGGGGAGAAGACTCCCCTATTCAGTAAATAGTGCTGGGGAAATTGGACCACTCCATGCAGAAGAATGAATCTTTACTGTCATCACATACAGAAATTAACTGAAGATGGATTAAAGACTTAAATGTAAGATCTGAAACCATAAAAATTCTAGAAGGAAATGTAGAAAAACTCTTCTAGACATTGGTCTAGGCAAAGAATTCATGATCAATATCTGAAAAGCAAAAATAGCAGCTACAAAGGCCAATAAAAGGGAGTTAGTAACACAAATGACATGTTTAAATTTCTCTCTTTCTTCTTAAATAAAGCTCTACTAAATAATAAAAGTAGAAAGCATTAATCCAAACTTCTCTAGAAAACCTCAGAACTAAAAATGTATCTTCCCACCCCTGACAGTACCCTGGGGGCTGGAGATCTCACATCCAGCAAGTCGCTTTCATTAAGACTAGAAGGGGTGTCTCCCATGTGAATTGTCACATGTAAAAATTTGATAATTACTGAAAATAATCGGATTCCTACAATGCCATCAGAGGATGACAAATGGGCACTATACCCTAAAATCAGATCTAATACCTCTAAAAGGAAGATGCTTGGTGTCACTGACAGTTACTGAGTGTGAGGCAGTCCTGAGTCCCCAGCAGGCGTCTGCCGTCCCAGGGGTCGTCCTGAGAGGTCTCCCCGTCCTTTCTCTGTGCCCCATAGGCAGGGCAGCCACACCCACGCAGGGGGCTGTACATGCAGATCAGAAATATCTAACTTCCTAGGACAGATTTGTTTCCATTTTGAATATAATTTAAACAAAACTAGGTTTTTGGCTTAAATCTCATAGATTACCTAGTGCGCTTATTATCACATCCAATGTGAGCAATTTGATAATAAGTATATTCTAAGATTTAAAAAAAAAAAAAACCTTCGTCCTATTTCCTAAATAAGTGAAACAAGGTAAACAAAAGATGTTCTGCTGATGAGAATTCCTTGCTCTGTGCCCCCCTGACCCCAGCAGGGAAACGTAAGTGCAGTTGAGCTTGGCAGTCAGGGTGCTCAGGACATGGAGCCAGTGTAGCACCTGCCCTGCCCCAGAGGGTCCCTGGGCTGCTAGTGGGAAATAGCAGAAGAGAAGCTTTTCCAGCTGTAGCAGAAGACAGATAGTCTTACAGGCCTGGAACCTACGCGCCAGCCTGCAGGTGCGCACTTGCTTCAATGCGACAAAGGTTTCAAAGCTTTTTTTATATGTAGGTGGTTTGGGGCAAGAAAATGGAGAATTTGACCTAAATAGCCAAATTGTGATTCTGGGCGGCTCCCCCATCAAACACTGTTGGACCCGCCTTGCCGTATGCAGGCCGTGCTTCCATGGCAGCTGCTGCTGGAGACAGTCAATTTCACCTGAGTTGCTTTTATGAAGCAAAGAGGGAAGAAAACAAACAAACAAGAGCAAATTTGATTCTTTTAAAAATAGTTTTAAATGAGCCTCTTTCAAAGATTCTTGTTTATCCACAGAATGTCAGGCATTAAGACTGTCTTGCCAAATGTACGCTCTTCAGGAATGAATTAGTATTCCTGGAACAGATGACTTTAGTATCAGGGAAACAGATTTTCTGGCAATGTAATGCCATGGAGAGGTAAGAATCATTATTGTAAAGGGCGAGATGCAAAGAAAAATGAGCCCCAGTCCTGAGGATCCATGGCTGGGTTTCAAACACACGCTAATTGTCCTTGAAACTGCACCTCCTGTGCTCTGCACTCTACCCCAAACATCCCTGGATGATATTTACACTAGAATAAATATTTGCTTTATGTAAAATAAAATTGTGCTAACATTTTGGGCAATTAAAAGATAAAACATGTGAAGCTTATTGAAATAACAGGGAGAATTTTTTTTTTTTTTTTTGGTGTATGTGTTGAGTGTAACAGCCACTCCCTTCGAAATACGGGAGAAATGCACCACTGGGGGGGATTGTCATTGGAAATTGGAGAGTTACCATATTGGAAAAAAAAAAAAATCCTGTGTCAAGCTGTAGACTTTGCTCATAGCATGTACACATCCACGTACCTATGGTAAACAGAAAACTACCCACAAGAAATGATTAGCTACATGCAATGAGTTGGGGATTTAATTTCAAGATGAGTAATATTACATACACTGGGCTTTTACGTAACTTATCTCTTTTGATAAGCAAAGAACACTTCATATTATACTTTCATTAAAATGAAATTGTAGCTGATACTGCCATTAATAATTTTGATATCTTTAAGATTGAAATAATAATGAGTATGTTGAACGTCTTTCAGAACAGAGGGAATAGCCATGTACTCTGAGTTTATGCTGTTTATAGGTTTTTATGGACTAGACATTGACAAAAATGAAGGTTGGCCTGTGTAAATAGGTAATTTATCACATTATATAATAAATTAAAATATAGGTATCAAGTTACAATGCTAACCTTTCCTATTTTTACAATTTGAGGTTTATACTTAATAAATTACTATATGACGAATGTGACGTTCAGAGTGGTCCTGGTCTGTTTGCTTTATTTATTTTTCATCTCCTCGTCTCACTCTTCCCTGCTCTCTCTGTACACCTGCAACTGCACCTTCGTCTATCTCTGAATCTATCCTTACAACCGTTCTCTTTATCTCCATTCTTTGAGCATTTTTAGCATTCTGAGTACGATTCAGGTTTTCTGTTGCCACTCAGAGTTACTCTGAGCCTTTTTGCTCATGGCAGTCATAAGGATCAGAATACATCTTTCATGTGCCTTTTCCAAGGTTTCAGACGAGCTGGACAAGGTTCCTAATGGAAATCATTGTTTGCTCAGCTAAAGCAAATAGCTCTGGGCCTTCTCAGTGCCCGGACTGAGCATCGTGTGGACATCTGTAGATAAAACACGTCCTGGGACTGCTGGCTGAGCACCTCAAGCGCACTGCTATGCAAATAAGTTATCCGTTTCCTACCAGATCCGGAGACAGCCAGGGAGTAGTGGCTGACGCCTGCCTCAGCAGGACGTGCCCTGGGAGCCTTTTCCCTGCATGGTCCTGGGGGTTGCTAGACGACGGCGTGCTGTCGCCCTGCAGCATGAGCTGGTCTGCAGCATCACGGTGGGACGCTCAGCAATCACCATCGAACGCGCACAGGGCTCAGCGGTGAGGTCAACAGAGCCTCCCTGCGAACACGGCCCAGCTTATCTACAAGGTATGCAGGGGAGGTCGGCTCTGACCCCTCCCTGGGGCACGTAAGGAAGCTGGCTTTCAAATGGATTAGGTCAGGACAGGCAGAAGGACGTGGGTATCGTTTCCAGGCCCTTGCTCATATGCAGGTTGCTGAAGAGTCTATCACCAAGGGCTTCCCTTAACGTGAAGTCTGCCCGCAGGACAGGGAGGCTGTGTCTTGTCAGATGTCGCCGAGTTTGCGCAGAGAAGAACTTCTGCCCCAAGAGGACAGTGTGGGGTCCTGCCTGAGTTTGCAGACTTTGTCCCACAGACTTCAAATTTGTCAGCCCCACAACCGTGAATATCTTTCCATACAATTGTACACATGTATGTATTTCTGGGTATGTGATTACATACGCATGTGTACATGTGTCCCCCATTGAGTCTATTTCTGGTAGACTGATACTGATCATGAGCCCTCCTCTCAGGTATGAGAGAAGAGCTCAACCAAAAATAGAATGAGCTTCATAATTTGGGAAGGAGAATTCTGTTTCCCATAAAAGGTCGCAGGCTACAAGTGGCCATTCCCATGGGCAGGAGAGCAGGCCCTGGCCACAAGCCAGGTACACGTGCTGCCAGGCCTGAGGGTGGGAACAGGATTGACAGGGAGCGGTGGCCACGCACACACATTCAACAGGCTCTGGGAGGGGCCTGAGCTTCTGTAAAAAAGAGAAACATGCACAGGTGCCCTGGGGCCCTGTCTGCCCTTGTATAGGGTTCATGTTCAGAAATGGTGACCCTTCATGTCAAAAGCTAAAAGAAGGTCACAGACCCCTCTGCACAGGTGCCATAGGCTGTTGAAAATACTTCACTGCTGGTGACCTTCAGTCAGGAAAGAAAGCTGGTCTGGTCCTTAGCAAGGGAGGGGACAAAAGGCCAGGTGTCCCATTCTAGCATGGCCTGAACTCAGTTGTAAGGTCTCTGTGGGGTCCCCTTGGCCAAGACGTGGTCAGTTCAGCCTGCAGGGGCTTAGGACTTGATGCTGTTGACGAGCCCACAGTAAAAGGCAGTAGCCCTCTGCTCTCAGGCGGGGCCTCCCTGGTCAAGTCACAAAGTGCCCTCAGAGCCCTGTGGACTTCATGGTGGCCAAGGCGGCGTCTGGGCAGCAGTGTAGGGCAGGGGTTGCCATCTGTCATGTCTGGCAGCAAACAGCTTGCGGGAACACCAGACAAGGTTGAGTTGAACACGAAGGCTCCTTTCCCTGCCACAGCAGGTCAGACGTCCCTCAGGGATGCCCCTCTGTCCCCTGTGGGGTACGTGAGTGACGCCCATAGGCGAGGCTGTCTGCTGATTCCCACACAGCTTGCCTGGGCACCTTGGCCCAGCCACATGGTCTCCTGGCTGTCTAGCACATGCCAGCTGATCACGTGGCCTCCTCAAGCCCAAACCAGTTTTATTTCAGAGAATTAAGAGAAACCACAAGAGACAGGTGTGAACAGGCAACTAAGATAAAAGAAAAAAATCATTGGTGACTGTGTTTGTTTCTAGGCTCAGCCCCTGTAGCTCAGTGGCTAGGGCGCCAGCCACATATATGTTTGAACCCACAGAGCTGGCAGGTTCAAACCCAGCCCAGGTCTGCCAAGCAACAATGACAACTAAAGCAAAGGCCTGTAGTCCCAGCTACTTGGGAGGCTGAGGCAAGAGAATTGCTCAAGCCCAAGAGTTTGAGATTGCTGTGAGCTGTGACGTCTCGGCACTCTACCCAGGGCGACAGAGTGAGACTGTCTCAAAAAAAAAAAAAAGAAAATCATCAGTGACTGTGTTTCCTGTGGCTGTTACAATACATCACCACAAACTGGGTGACTTACAGCCACAGATGTATCTTTTCACAGTTCTGGAGCCTCAAAGTCCCACGTGTAGGGGCAGGTAGAGCCGTACACCCCTGAAGACTAGGGAGTAGATGCCGTTCTTGTCTCTTCCCCCTCTGGTGGGTGGTGGCCACCCTGGCTGCCCCTGGCTGGTGCCACTGTAGTGGTGGACGCCTCGCTCCCCCTGCCCCAGGGTCACGCCCTGCCCTTGTGTGCCTGTCTCCCCTTTCTCACAGGCACGGCAGGTGTGGACTGGGGCCCGTCCTACCCTGTCTGACGTCATCCTTACCCATTGCACCAGCCCAGAGACTACTGCTAAATAAAGTCACTCTCGGAGGCTTTGGGGCCCCTGGATCCAGACAGACCTGCTCACCCGGCTTGGTGAGCCCCCTGCAGCCACTATACAAAGCTTGGGAACAGAAGAAAATTTGACCCTGAGGATCCCACCCCATTAGTGTCCCGTCCAGCTAAAACTGCAACAATCCCAGGCAAGCTGAGATAGTTGGTCACTCGACCTGGGCCATCAAGCATAATCTCTGTTGGGCCTAGCCTTGCTCTTTCTATAAGGAATTGGTTCCCTCTCTGTCTGACTCTACCCCCTACGTGGCTCCCAGCTTTTTGTTCTCTGCCATGTTCTGCACCAGAGACACATCACAGCCAGGATTGCCTGGGCACTGGCAAGGCAGGGGCTGGTTGTGGACACTGTGCAGAGCTGAGGAGGGCTAACCTCAGCCCTGCACAGCCCAGCCTCAGCCCTGCATGGCTCAGCCCTGCACAGCCCAGCCTCAGCCCTGCATGGCCCAGCCTCAGCCCTGCATGGCTCAGCCCTGCACAGCCCAGCCTCAGCCCTACACAGAGCCCACATGCAACTCCAGAGCTCACCTAAAAGCCCAGGGGGGCCTGGGAGGAGCTCTTGGACCCACCAGCTTGAGAAGCCTTCCTCAAGCCATCTCATTGCCATTGTGTCCCGGGACTTCTTGGTGCCTTTGCACTGCTGTCAAGTGCTCAGATTCCCCAGAAGAAGGTCTGTGGACTCTTCCCAGATGCCTCTGGCCTTGGTGCATGGTGTGATTCCCGGGAGCAGAGTTCAGGAAACCTACTCTGGAAGATGTGGCTTCTGGATCCTGCCCTCTCTGTGGCTACGATGTGCTCCTGTGTCCAGAGGTGAAGTCAACTGTGCAGGGAATGAGGGACAGCAGGGAGAGGTGGCTCCAGGTCTCCCCACAGGCCTTTGTGTTTCCCGTGGTCTGATCTCGCAGGCACAGGGCACAGCCTGGCCCTCAGGCAGCCCGTCTCCTCTCTCTCTTTGGTGTTTTATAAACTTTATCCTGGTGCCCATGACCGTGAGTGCCCATGTGTGTGAATGTGCATGTGAGCGTGTGTCCATGTGTGAGCATATGTGCTTGTGCGTGTGTGTATGGAGACACAGAATGCTCATGCTTCATACAACACAAGAGTGACCTTCTACTCCAGAGCAGGAAAGGAGAGAAGGTGGGAGTGATGAGAAAATTCCACACTGTGACTTCTCCTTCCCCAGCACCCCCGCCTCTGCGTGGGCACAGCTGGCCGAGCACTTACATGGGATCACCGTCCTGGGCAAAACTGTCACCCCAAATCAGGCCGCATGCGAGCCTGAGGCTCTCTAAGGCCTGGCCAAACCCACGTTCTGTGCCTACTTTTCTGCATATAACTGCATTTTCTAAATTCAGAGCCGCCTTCAGAGATTTAGATAAAGACAGCTTTGACATTTTTGTCTTAATTGTCTCACTTCTGCCATGCTGCTTAAAACACAACAATGAAACACTGAGTGCTGCGTACAACAGTTGAGGGAGCCAGCTAGGCTGCAGTGATATAAATGACTTTGTCCTTTCCGGGAAAGCCTAATTATTAAGGATTAAATACTCTTCTACTCTGTAAAAATACGGAGCTGACATTCAGACAAATTCTCAGACAATAGGTGACAGAAAGTGGAGCCCTTTCCTGTTTTCTTCCAGGGGTGTTCTCATTATAGTGTAGATTCACGGTTAACCTGGGTGGGACAGTAACAGAGACAGAGATAGCTCAGCAGAGTGCAATGCAAACAGAATATTCTATGGAGTTAAAAATCGATGGATAGTAGCCAGCCTTATGCTAATGCACTCCTCAGATTTCTCTATCCATCTCCTGAGGGTTGGAGGAAACCCGAGCAGCAGGGTCAGCTCCCTCCCAGTCCTCCTGGCGCTCCCCCCTTCAAAAGCGCCATGACCAGTGGAGCTGGCACGCTCGGTGAGGAAGTATTGATTTAAGGACATATTTGTCCTCGTCTGTTCAGAAACAACCCTGAATCCGAATTGCAGGATTCTCATAATTGGATTCAGCATGTTTTGTATTAACTAATTAGGACTTTTCCTTTTTGGTGCTTGCTTCTTTTCATCTGCTCAGCTATTTTAATCCTCTTTATTCCGTGAATGTAAGATTCATTATTTTCTTTTTAAATATTTGACAATGCACTTTCAGCTAGATCAGGGTGACTGGAGATACATTAAAAGAAATACTAGTCTAGTTTCTCTCTACCCGGCCTGAGGTTCATCCTGCCAACTCGGCTGTGAAGCTCTGCTCCCCCGGCCTGCCACTCACACCACACACACATGCTCTCACACTCACCCTCTCACATTCACACCTGCCCACGTGCACACACATGCACCCCCTCACGTTCACACTCACGCCTCCACACACTCACAAGCACACCCTCTCACATTCACACTCACGCCTCCACACACTCACACACACACCCTCTCACGTTCACACTCACGCCTCCACACACACTCCCTCTCACATTCACACTCACGCCTCCACACACTCACACCCTCTCACATTCACACTCATGCCTCCACACACACACACCTCTCACATTCACACTCACACCTCCACACACACAACCTCTCATGTTCACACTCATGCCTCCACACACACACACCCTCACACACACACTCACACAAACACACCCCTTCTCACACATCCATACATATCCTCTTACATACACACCCTCTCTCACACTCATACCCCCTCACACACACACTCCTCACATACATACATACCCTCTTATACAC
>CAUYPK010158098.1:0-14350 GCA_963574355.1 Loris lydekkerianus
TCCAAGAACACCAAAAAAGTTCACAGGTAAGGCCTTTCCGGTTTGCAGTCTCACTGCTGCTTGTACTCACGGTTGCCGGCGTGATTAGGTTGATCGAACACACGCAGCCACTTGCCAGTTTTCCACTGTTTTTGTCTTCCTACTGGGGTCCAGAAGTCCCTTGCTGGTTCTCTGTATCCTCAAAGGGATGATCGTAGGCAGGTCCCACAGGCCAGAGATGTCTGGAGTCTTGTATCCCCAGATTCGCCAAGCCCAGTTACAGGGAAGCTGTTACTCAGCCGCCATCTTTAATCCACCTTGAAGTCTTGGTTTTTAAGCCAGGTCACATGGGATCAAATCTCTTACTGTGTGACGTGGGGCAAACCAGTTTTCCTCTCTGTTTACCAGATTTATCATCTGTGAACCAGAACGCACTTGTAAGACTGACCTCAAAGACTTTTCGTGGGTTAAAGATGTCATGTGTCTGAGGTCTGTAAGAGACTACCACGCATGATAGTGATGCGAATGCTCAGTCTGTATTAGCTGTGGTTACTGTTTTCATCATTATTGTTTTCCTATACATCATGACATACAATTGTCATGCTGTTAATCAATGCTGACTGATGTTATTTAAGTGTTAAAATTGTTGTTTTCTCATGTATATTTGACAGTATCACAAATGACTGTTTTTATGTCCATTGGAGGAAAATAAAAATACCTAACAAATAAGTCTTATATAAGTAATAGTTATCCACGATAGTTGTAAAGATCAAACATAATGAAAAGCTAGCAGGCCAGAGGTAATCAATCGCAACCTATTTCTTCTGTTTTTCAAGATCCTCTTGAGAGAGAAGTTTAAGTCAGTGGTGATTACTTTTAACTTGTCCAGGTTGAATTTCTGCAAACTTGTAGGAAATCTGCAAGTAGCTTTCCACCATCTCAACCTGCAGTGTGGAATCCTGGAACTCTGATAATTATTAACACCTTTTGTAATAAACGTTGTAATGACTTTAGCAATTCTCATGTGAGCTAGATCAGACATCCACATTCTGAATATAATTTATTTTTATGTCATTGGTACCATCCTACCAATGACAATTTCTACAATTTAAAGAAAAAATAGCCATACCTCACACACATAGAAGTTCAGAGCAAGTAAGAAAATGACGGTCAGACTGTGGACAAGAGCTGTCACATTCTTTTTTTTTTTTTTTTTTTTTTTTTTATTAAATCATAGCTATGTACATTGGTATGATCATGGGGCATCATACACTAATTTCACAGATCGGTTGACACATTTATATCACACTGGTTAACATAGCCTTCCTGGCAATTTCACAGTTATTGTGTTGAGACATTTACATTCTACATTTACTAAGCTTCACATATACCATTGTAAGATGCACCACAAATGTATTCTCACCCATCCCCCTCCTTCCACCCACCTCCCCCCTCCCTTTCCCCCTTCCCCCTATTCCTAGGTTGCAAATGGGTTACAGCATTCATGTGAAAACCCTAAACTAAAACGGAAGAGAACTGCAAACTCCAGGCCGGGCTGGGGCCTCTCACAATGTATTTTGTGTCCTTTCGATTTCCTAGGGTTGTCTAATTTAATTCCTTCAGTAAATTCTTAAACAAGGATTGTTAGATTAAGGATTACATAATGTTTAATGTGTTCACAGCATTGCCAAACTGGATCACAGAATAAATTTGTTTTCCCATGAAAGTTCATGGAGAAAGGAGCTATTGCATTTTTACTAGGATGGGACATGTGGCTAAGTCAGCATTCCACATTACAGTGGCACCTTTTTCCATCACAAGGAGGCTCCCAACCATCACCATCAGTCAGTTGCATAAAAATCTTCATCCAGGTCCTGGTCCAGCTCACATGAAGAATTCTCTAGAGGCCCCAGACTTCCCTGTCTGACACCACTCTGGACTCCAATCCACCCTTTCTCATCACTACCGAAATAATTAGATAAAAAGCACAGAAAATAACAAATTTATGGCAACAAAATAATTATCTTAAATCTTTTCCTTTATTTTTATTTTTAAGAGACTGGCTCTCATTCTGTCATCCAGGTTGGAAGGCAGGGATGTGATCACAGCTCACTGCAACTTTGAAATCCTGGGCTCAAACCATCTTTTTGCCTCAGCCTCCTTAGTAGTAACAACTATGGATGCATTCCACCACATCCAGCGGATTTTTTTTCTTAATTTTTGATAGAAATGGAGTTTCAGTATGTTGCCCATGCTGGTCTTGAACTCCTTACTTGAACTCCCAGCTTCATGTCATCCCCCACCTTAGCCTCCCAAAGTGCTAGGATACTATGTCTGAGCCATGGTAGTGGGCCTCAAATACTTTCTTCAATGTTATATGGTAAGCAAAAAGTCCAGTTTTATTGCCTCTTAAAAAACCTTAAAGAAAAGAATTTACCCTGAAGTTGCTAATATCTCTGCTACCTAAAAGACAGCTGAAGGGCAAGCCTTTATCAAGAGGCAACAGTCAAGACTGTATATTAAATCTCCCTGTCCTGCTTAGTGCAGCTTGTAATTATGAAAATTGCATTCTGTTGCATTTTATTGATTAATATTTTTGGCTTAGACCTATATAGCATTTTATAATTTGTATACAAAGCAAATTCTTTTGTGATAAGAAATGCAGGACAATATTCTAAACTTGTCAGTTGAAGTGTATGTTTAGACTTAGGGTGTAATAAAATCAGTTTAAATCCATACCTCACAAGAATTTGTGAGAACTACATGCTTTTAGTGAAAAAAAAGTATGATACATCAAAAGTTTTTTATTGTTTTTGGAGAGATTTGGCCTCTTGGATTTTTCCCTGGCTATTGCAGGAAGAGGCCAGAGGCTCCTACTTAGAAAGAAACACCCTCTCCTTTATAGTCTTTGTTTTGCATCTTTAGAGAGACAGAAAGAATCATAGTATGTTCCAGAAAAAAAGAAAAAAAAAAAAAAAAAAGGAGTGAATTAAGAGTGTTTTAATAGACTTTCCTTCATAAAGTTCAAAGGGGTGCACACTCCCTCAGTATTATTGCAACCCCACCAGAAGCTTAATTTGTATTCAGGAATTAAATAAATAGTCCTTTTAATAAATCAAGTTATTTTGCCATAGATTATATTTTTCCCCAAAAAACTGTAGCATCTGTAAAGGGAAAATTAAGTCTCTTTGTTATTTTATTTGTTTCCAAAGACCAAAATTTGTATATGATTAAAAGAAAAAATGGGGTATTTTGTAGAACTATATAGTGCTACAGGGTCACCACTCACAATTTCCGTATTTTTCACCCACATGAGTAAATCCTCTTAATTCACTCCTTGTTATTTTTTTTTCCTTTTTTCTGGATCATACTATGATTCCTTCTGTCTCTCTAAAGATGCAAAACAAAGAAGGTAAAGGAGAGGGTGTTCTTTCCAAGTGGGAGCCTCTGGCCTCTTCCTGCAATAGCCAGGGAAAAATCCAAGAGGCCAAATCTCTCCAGAAACCCACATGAGCCTGCAGGCACACACATACAGACACACTCCCCCGATCCCAAACTCTATATAGCAGCTAAACGTAGCCCTGCAGCAGCTCAGACCCTGGACCCGTAAGTAGGTAAGGGAGGCTGTGTGAATCGTCCTCCAGCTCAGGACTGATCCAATGCCAGTTCTGCATCTTCTCGATGAGCTTTTAAGTTGTATCACTAGTCTTTTCACCTGAGTTAATAGGACTAGTTAGTATTATCTTTTTTAACTACAGTTAAAGCAGCTATTTTTTAGATTTTTTTTTGTGTGTGTGTGTGACAGTGCATCACTTTATCACTGTGGGTAGAGTGATGTGGCGTTGTAGCTCACAACAACCTCAAACTCTTCGGCTCAAGCAATCCTCTTGCCTCAGCCTCCCCAGGAGCTGGGACTACAGGCACCCACCACAACACCTGGCTATAAAGTAGCTATTTTTAGATAAGATGATCATATATCTCCATACTTTAAATTCCTTAATAAAATCCTCTTGAGGCTTTTGTCTTCCAAAGGAAATAATTACATACATAGTTATTTATTTTTCCAACTAATGCTGTGGATCCCACGCAGTTAAGAGAGACACAGCACCATGATATAGTCACAACAAAAAGCTGAGACATGGTGGTTGAAGAGATAAATGGAGTGTTGTAATCTAAAACTTGCCATCATCCCCCTCAGGTGGGATTTGCTAGAAAGCCACAGATAAGGTGGATGTCCTTACGACTGACTCTGGCAGTGCCAGGAGCTGGGAATGCAGCATCACTAATCATATCTGAGTCTATTCTTCAGATATTTGCAATCACTACTATTTCTTGCAGTGATAGATCTTACACTGGACACACACAACGAGAACAGCACTGCTTTACACAGTAACACGCTCACATCCGTGACAAACACAGATGGCAAAACTTGGCCTCTCATGACGCGATTCAATTTCTTTGGCTTATGCGGTGCCTATTCTTTTGACAAGAATGAAAACATTTGCTTATTCTGAGGATTTTCATTGTCTGTCTAGTGATAAAATTAGCCAGATAGTGAACAGTAACAATCACACCCACTCCATGAGTTGCATCTTATTCCTTTCCCTTGTCTATATAGATACAGAACTTTCCTGCAGAATACCACGGAGGGTATCTAAGGTTCATACTCAAACCAGGACAACTTTTTTTAAAAAAAGTTTTAAGATGAATGTACTTTTCCCAGCAAAGTTGCAAACAACAAATAGTAAATCTATTACATCAAATGCAATTAAAATTGATAATCAACAATTTAAAAAGAATTATGTCATATTCTCAAACTAGATTATAAAATTAGATGAAGCAGAAGGTGCTGTGTCGGGGAACGGTGCACAGACCAGTGGGGTTAGTATCATCTTTTTAAACTAACTGTACTAACAAGTGTGGGTGTGAACCTTGCACAGCATTGGTTCTCGCTGTGTCTTAGTATTAATAAACAACCATGGTGCTGGTTAACAATTAAATGAATGAATCTGTGCAAAGAAGACCTGTAGCTGGCATGCGGAGCCATGTGATTAAATAAACAACCATTTCTTGATACTTTTCAGGCCATAAATTTACAATTTGACTCTTCTCTCCCCTTCAACTTCCTTTCCCCGACAAAAGCTTTAATAGGTTGAAGTGTGATGTGAACTTTCAAAATATGTACACTAAATAAAGTTACACTGTCATTAAATATATCATAGATTCCATTTTTAAGCATTCATATTATTGGAAAGAGCATATGTACGATTACTAAGACATAGATGTATATACTACAGAACAAATAAAAACACCTGTTGACTCTTACTATTAATATATTCTTGTGGAATTCATAGATAGAACCACAAGCTAAAATAACAAACCTCAAATTTTCAGAAAATCTGAAAGCAAGTGGGTCAGAATTCTTGTATGCTAAAAATAATAGTCACAGGATAAAATTGATCAAAATTCTTTTACACAACTGGGTTCTGTGACATGTACCTATAATTCCAGCTGCTCATGAGGTAGAGATGGGAGGTTCCCTTGATTCCAGTGTTTGAGACTATCCTGGACAATCTAGAAAGATTCTTTCTCAAATTTTTAAAAATCAGCAAATACACATTTTTACGTGACTGGAGAAATATTTCAGGGAGAAGTTCATTAAGTTTAATGTTAACACATGAGCAGAGCATCCTTTTGATTATAAGTAAGTGCCTGAAAATCCAATTCTAACTCACATATGATATGGGAACTTAAGTATCAGCTTAAATAATTTAAAAGTTTAGAGATTGGTTTCGATTCAGGAAAAACTGTCCTCCAGTCTAGTCACTGACTTGTGTCCACCCTGTTTCCGCTAGGACTTGCTTTCTGCCCTCCCTGGAACTTTCATTTCAGCTCCTAACATGGTTACGAGAACTTTTCATCTTTAGCTTCCACAGCAGGAAAGTTCCTGACTGAGAACACTGAGTACATGGCTGTGCCATTCTGTCCAATAGAGAAAGTCTTATGAGATTTGTCAATTGGAGACACTTTTTTCATTTTGGGGCATTTTGAGTTCCAAGCTCTCCTTTGGCTTCATTTCAGACTATCTTTTTGAAGACATTTCTATAAGGAACAGCCTTGGAAGATAAAATTAGTGTCTTTCCTCAGAGCAAAGGGTAGGTTATACTTGATGCCTCTCTCTCTCATATCCTATTTCAAACTAGAATGTACCCCATGGTAATTAAAAATAAAAATTAAATCATAATAAAATGGAACAAAAAATAAAATATGTTAACTTTACCTTCAAAGTTTATCTAGAATTTAACATCATCTTTATTGATCTATGGTTGACTATGCCACGGGCTTTTGTCTGAATTAGTGCCGTCAAGTACAATCTGGTTTCCCTGCTTGTACCTTACTCTGCATTTCATTGAATTGGTCTTTTAACAAACCTCATTTCAGTCTTTCACTTAAAACTGTCCAATGGTGCCCATTTCAGTTGGTTGACGAGGCCCAACAGGATCTCCTGGCCTCCCATCCTCATTACCTCTTTGACTTTACCTCCTACCACTCTCTCTTACACTCTCATTGCTCCATCCTTTCTGCCTTCCATGATGATATTAAAACATAACTTTTATATGCACAGAGAAAAAAAAAAAAAATACAGGCGGCATACTTCCTCCCTGGGGCCTCTCCATTGCCTAGTACTTCTTCCTAAAACTTCCCTTAACTATCCCCATGGCTGATGGCCAAACCTTTTTTAAGGGTTGCTCGTGTATTTCCTTTTCAGTAAATCAATTCCTGGCCACCTGAGATGCACTGATGTCTCCCTTCACTCCTGGCTCATCCTTCTTCTTTCTCATCTCTGTCACTTTCTTGTTTGCTTGTTCATGGTCACCTGCTAACATCCTATACCATTTACTATAGAGAGAGTCTTTGTTTCTCCACTATAATTCAAGGTCGACAGAACATTTTTTTTTTACTAATCATTCCCACCACCCAGTGTTTTACACGTGTCATGAGTGCTCAGTAACTGTTAGTTTAATAAAGGATTAATGTTGCTTCCCTAAACCTTCTGGAGAAGGTAGCAAAACATCCTTACATGCATATATATCTACTGATTGTAATTGTGCTACTGCTATGTTTTTTTAATAGAAGTACATTTTAGCCATCCCCATGACACACTCATTAAATAAAATCCTTCCTGGTAGGATTTATATCTTGAGTAATTCTTGGTCATAGCTTTGGTATATTTAGGGTCCCAAATACAAGTGACTTTTGTTCAAAGAACAGCATGGAGTTTGATTAGCAATGTTTCTCACTAAGAAACACAACACAGCCTTCCTGTAAAATTCACAGTAAACGTGTCCTCTGTGTCAGCTGCCCACTCCCTTTTTTCATTTAGGAAAATATTTACCAAGTTTTAAGTTACATTCTTCTATTTTTATCTAAAATAACATGTTCTCAATTTTGGTTATATGATGATATCATAGTTTTTAATCCGCTTTCACTACACAGATCCCAACACAAGTTTGAGAAGTTGCAAAAAGTATAATTACTTAAATTGGAAGAAAGCACCAAAGTGGCTTGACCAAAGTATTAAACATTATTATCAGATAATAAAAGAACTAAGCAAAAAAGACTGTAAAATGTGTTAAATTAAACTTTATTATTTCAGAGAGCATGTTTTACCTTGATGAATTTAAGTACCAATAAATGATATATAATATATATTGTTCATGAATTAATATAAAGACCTGAAATATAAGGTTCAAATTATGCAAAAAAATTCAAAAATACCTGTTAACTTTGTAAAATGAGATAAGCTAATAAGTTTAATCTTATTATAATAACTTATAATCTTTTTTAGAAAACAACTAAGATAATTTTGTCATAATTTAGAATTATCATTGCAGCAAATAACACAAGTTCTTAATTTATAAATTTAAGAAATATAATAAACGTTTTCTCCATAAAAATATTTTAGAGTTTAATTACTCAGTGTTTTAAAGTTTTGAATGAAGAAATCTAAAACATGCACACTAAATGCACTTCATGAACATGTTGAGTGAGTACATTACTATTCTGGAAAAACGCTAATAAAAATGGTACATTATTAAAGGGACTTTTTGGAAAATAGAATAAAACTCTTTCCAACCCTATGTTGCTCGACACAATATTTTACTGTTATGCTACAATGTCAGAACATCTGACACTTTTTTTGTTGTGTTTTTGTCTACATGATTCAGAAAATGATTGTTTTCTCACATTGCCTATGATGGCAAAATGACAATAGAAAGTCTTATTTGTCCTGATTTGCCTGAAATCAGGCAAATGTCTGAAAAAGTGATTCACTCGGCACAAATTTTGCACATACTTGTGATTGAGGCTATCACATGACGGGTCCTACACAAGCACTGAGCTTGCTTGGGAATTGCATAAAACGAAAGTACATAAGACAGGAACAGCGATGGCCTCTAAAGGATTTTCCAAATGATCTAAAAAAGAAAGAAGAAAACCTCATGAATGTGAAGGACGTGCCTATCCATGAGATATGAAATTGACATGCTTCTCTTTCCATGACAAGAGGTTAGGGACAGTGCCGAGAACATTCTTTGGCCCTCAATTACAGTTGATCACTGATTATAGGAAGGAATAGCCTATTTAGTTTGAAAAACCCACAGTTAATATAGAATATATAAATTTTAGAGGAGGAGTGGGCAGAGATGACCAGTACTATGGAAGTTATGCATTTACCAATAAGTTCTACAAATGGTGAAAAAAATTATTCTGCTGGCTGGTGGAAGTTGCAGTTGTGAACAGCTGCATTCTTCCCTCATTAGTGAAGAAGAAGAGTGGAGAAAAAGCGCAGACACAACTTTCTTATAGGAGAAATCTCATCACTCAGCCTGTGAAAAAAGGTGAGGAACAGAAATTCAAGAAAGGGGAAAACCATCATCTTCTAGGACCAAGGAAATGCTAAATGGGAAGATGAATTTTATAATGAATTTTAAAATGAAAAAAATACCAAAAAAGGATTGCATGGTTTGTAGCAGGAGAAATGAGACAGGTGGAAAGAGAGAAACCATCTTCTACTGTGAGACATGCAAGAGGAAGTCTGGACTTCATCCTAGAGATTGCTCCAAGGGGTATCACGCTCATAAAAATAATAAACGCAAACACTTTATTTTATGTAATCTAAAAGGGATAATAAAATCATTAGGTGAGTTCACACTTATATTTTTCTCTGGTAAAACTATAGGATAATTACAAGTAATCTACCAATATTTTTCCCATCTAAAATAAATAAGAACTGAGGAGTGTGTGGTTGGCAGAAAAGTTAGATTCTAAAATGGAAAAGGAAGAGATAGATTAATGGAACATAACAGAAACCCCCAGATTCTACCCTCAAACTGCACAAAGGAGCAAAGGCAATTCAATGAAGAAAGGGTAGTCTTTACAACAAATGTGTTGGAACAATCAGGTATCTACATGCAAAAAAAAAAAAAAAAAAAAGAATCTAGAAATAGCAATTAGTTCAAAATGCATCATCAGCCAAAATGTAAAGGATAAGACCATAAAACTGACTTGTAGTATAAGATAACACAGATTTAATACAGATGACCTTTATGACTTTTCTGAGACAATGCTAAAGGCACAATCTATGAAAAAAATTGTTAATAAGTTGGACTTCACTGAAATTAAAAGTTCCTGTTCTGTGAAAGATAGTCAAAAGAATGAGAAGACAAAGCCACAGATTGGAAGAAAATATTTGTGAAATTCATACTTGATAAAGAACTGCTAGCCAAAATGTAAAGAGAGAGAGAGTCAGATTGCTTGAGCTCAGGTGTTCAAGACCAAATGGAGCAAGAGTGCGACCCTGTCTCTAAAAAAAATATCCAGGTATGGGTGGTGCCTGTGGCTCAGTGAGTAGGGTACCAGCCCCATATACTGAGGGTGGCAAGTTGAAACCTGGCCCTGGCCTAACTGCAACGACAACAACAAAAAAAAAATAAATAAACTTAATTAAAAAACAAAACAAAAAAATATATATCCAGGTATTACGGCAGACACCTGTAGTCCCAGCTACTCAGGAAGCTGAGAGAAGAGGATCACCTGAGCCCAGGAGTTTGAGGTTGCTGTGAGCTATGATGCCGAGGGCAACAAAGTAAAACTCAGTCTCACAGACACACACACACACACACACACACACACAAAATACAGAAAACTCCTAAAACTCAATAATAAAAAATTAATAATCCAATAAACACACACCTTAGCAAAGATGATATTCAGGTGACCAATAAGCATGTAAAAAGATTAAACATCCTATGTTATTAGGGAATTAAAATTTTTTTAAAATGAATTGCTACAACATAGTTATTAGAATGGCTACAATCCAGAATGCTGGACCATCACAGGTCAACTAAGATGTGTAGTGAAAGGAAGGCTCATTCAATTGCTCATTCTATGCAAAATGATGGAGCCACTTTGGAAGACAGTTTAACAGTTGAGCTACAATAGGACCCAGAAATCCCACTGCTGGGCACATATTTTTAAAAAAACTGAAATCAGTGTATCAAAGGCCTTACCTACATGTTCATGGTTATTTCAGCACTATGAACAATTGCCAAAATATGAAACCTAAGTGACCATCAGTGAGTGAATAGATATGAGAAAACATGGCACATATATATAATGGAATATTATTCAGTCATACAAAAGAATAAAATCTTGTCATTTGCAACAACATGGATGGAACTGGAGAACATTATAGTAAATGAAATAAGCCAGGTAGAGAAAGATAAATACGGCATGTTATCTCTCATATGTGGGATCTAAAAAATGGAAATGATCTTCTGGATACAAAAAGCAGAATGACAGTTTCCAGAGGCTGAGAAGTGTAGCAAAGACTGGGGATAAAGTTATTTAATGCAAAAATACAGTTAGAATGCATAAGATCTAGTGATCAGCAGTGGGATAGGGTAACTGTAGGTAATAACTTATGTGTAACTAAAATAGTGAAAGCAGAATGTTCCTTAGACAAAGAAATGAGAAATGCTTCAGGTGAGGAATATCCTAATTACCTTGATTTGATCTTACTCCTTACACATGTATGGTTGTATGAAAACATCATGTGTACCCCATAATATATAGAAATAGTATGCACCCATAGTAATAAAGCATAAACATAAAATTGTTTTAAAATTACTGAAAACTTTCAAAGGACTAGAAATTAAGAACATTTGGGACACAATTCTCTAGGGTTTCTCACATTTTCTCATATTTTGAAAGATATGAGATATTCTTTACTTCCTATCTGTTAAAGAAAATTTGTGTGGCAAACAGCCTTTGAAGATAGAAATAGTATTTTTTTCAGTAGCAAAGGCCAAGTTTTGTGACAGCCTTGGAGCATAGAGATCATGTCTTTTAGGCAAAATCCAGGCACACTTATTGGCCATTATAAAAATTCAGGATCCTTAAGCCCGTGGCTCATCTCCTATAATGCTATGACTCACTCACTCTGTGTTCAGATGTTAGCTAGCCCTCTTTGGATTTTCCTGTAAGATGTGAGGCTTTGGACACACCAGCATTAGGAAATGCAGATAGCCTATTTATTGTTATTATTGTGAATAATAAACTCCCCTTTACCTCTGAATTAGGAGTCTCATGTCTTCTACCAGTGTTCACCAAACTGTGGCAGGCTCAGTTGGTAGCTTGCAAAGAGAGTAAACTCTCTAATCTTTAATAGTTCTTAATGGAGAGAATGATCTCACAATCTGAGCAATCATTTTGTCACTTGATGTTCTGACAGCCCAAGGAAATATTATATTTGGATGAAAATTTTAGATGCTAAAAACTATAGTTGTAATGTCTTTACAAAGTCCAGAGTCCATTTGAATTCACATAGCTACATAAAGCAAAAACACTCTATTGTTTTCTGGCTGAGAATTTTTTCCTAAGAGAAATTATGAATGGGGGAAAATAACTTCGCTGAGTAATGGAATCTCCAAACTGACACCATGCATGGATAGATGAACATATTTTCCACACCCCATATGGAATCCAGGAGATAAGATAATAACCTTCAAATGAGTAAAACACCTTGGGCGGAAACCAAGCAAAATCACTCTTTAGAGATATCTCCTTAACTCAAGAATATATTGTAATTTCATAAAATATAATTTCCCACTGAGAATAAATTCAACAACGAAGATGCAAAGCTGAATAATGAAGGAATACACCAAGTGTATTTCATTGTTAACGAAATACAAGTATTATAACCCTAAGTCCAAGAAACAAAAAGGAATATGAAAAATAATAGAAATAAAAATGTGTTTATTAAAAGTATAAAGAAACTAAAAGTAAACAGAAATAACAAGGACACATAGAAACAACATATAGATTAATGAGAGCATTAGATACAGAACACAGAAATTGATAAATTGAGAAATATAAAAATTATACATTATACAAATATAGAAAAAAGGATTTTGAGAAACAAAGGGCAGAGTAAACTGGTTCAATATATATTTAATAGTTCATTAGTTTATTCAATAATTTGATATATTTATAAGTGAATTTATGTATAGTTCTTATGTCTTTTTTTAGTTTGAAGAAATATGATTTCCCTTAAATATAAAAAAAAATGAGGTGTAAAGATAATGTTATACAGTAGAGAGTTTTGAGAAATTTAGACTTTAAAGATAAACTGTCGTGACACCTATGGCCCTGGTCTCAGTAGCCGCAAGAAGGACCAGACGTGACAGGGATTAGAAGTGCAAGCTTACAGGAGGCGGGCTAAGCTTAGTTGCAGGGTAGCCCAGAGCCCCCTTCATAATGGCTGTTTATTAAGGTTATACACAACCAGTGTGGAGAGTTAAGGTAATTACATATGAGGGCTGCATACAAGGATTGCCACGTGTCTTTCCTCATGTGTTCTTTCCCCCACAACCCTCATGAAGAAGTACTAAGCAGAGGTGGTGGGTTCAAACCCAGCCCCTAGCCAGAAACTGCAAAAAAAAAAAAACAAAAACGTAGAAGTACTAAGCATCAATGTTGAACACATGCGGGAGTGACCGATCTTACCTCATTCTGGAACACTGTGTTACTTGGAGGATCGCCCCTAATTCACAAAACGACTCTAGGCTTGCCAAGAGACTGTTCTCAGGGTTTCCTTTTAATGTGATAAGAATCAGTAACTGTCCTTTGCAAGATTGTTGTCCATTCCTCTACAATAAACTGCATTTCTCTTCACATCTTGAAAAAAACAGCATGGCAAACTTTGAGTCTGCGTTTTCAAAATTCAAATTAAGGAATTGTTTTAGCTACAAGGTCCAAAGGAGTCTGGCAGAATCAGACTTACGGCTAGAGGTAGGAGAGATCTGCTAACCCTCAAATCAAACGAGCAAAGCTAAGAATGGAAAACCAGGCAATGTGTTCATAGTGGAGATCACTGAGAGCAAGAAATGGAGCTGTGGGAAAAGAGGGTCAGCAAAGTGGTTCCTGACTTGATCTGGGAACTTCAATCAGGTTTCAGGGAAATGGCTCCCCATGGAACCTTCCACTTCCTGCTGTACTGAAGAATATTAACAGGAGGTGGGCAGCACATTTTGCAGTGAATGCCTAGCACCTTACAGTTTCATATAAAAACACAAATATCTAATATAATTTTAAGAAAGAAATTTACCAATGAGTATTGGCTGCAAGTAGTCTAATAAAAGATGTTGAATAAAATGTAATGCAAAACATAGCTTCTCTTAAGTCTAGAAATTATAAATTACAAATCTCAGAAGGAAAAGAATGTGAGATCTACTCCCCTTCCTTGGCTCTTTCCCCATAGTCTTGTGCTATAGTGCCCATCGACCCACGAATGGACTAGCAAATTGTGGTACATGTATGCCATGGAATATTATGCAGCCTTAAAGAAAGATGGAGACTTTACCTCTTTCATGTTTACATGGATGGAGCTGGAACATATTCTTCTTAGCAAAGTATCTCAAGAATGAAAGACAAGTATCCAATGTACTCAGTCCTACTATGAAGCTAATTTATAGCTTTCATATGAAGGCTAAAACCCAACTATAGCACAAGAATATGGGGAAAGGGCCAAGGGAGGGGAAGGAAGGGGGGAGGTTGGGGTGAAGGAAGGGTAATGGGTGGGGCCACACCTACAGTGCATCTTAGAATGGGTACAGGTGAAACTTACTAAAGGCAGAATACAAATGTCTACATACAATAACTAAGAAAAAGCCATGAAGGCTATGTTGAACAGTTTGATGAGAGTATTTCAGATTGTATATGAAACCAGACTTTGTACTCCTTGATTGCACTAATGTACACAGCTATGATTTAACAAAAATTTTAAAAATTAAAAAAAAAAAAATGGGAG
>CAUYPK010158103.1:0-23452 GCA_963574355.1 Loris lydekkerianus
AAATTCTGTTTCTATATTTGATTTTTTTATTTCATAGTTATTTTCTCTTTTATTTTGAAAATTCCAATATATTTTGGAAATATTTTTAAAACTAAACAGTTTGGAGACAACTATTATAGAAATACAACATTTTAATAGCAAATAACCAAGGCTTTTTTTTTTTTCATAAGGTTATCTAAGGATGAACTGATTTTTTTTTTATTGTAAAAGAGATATGTCAACTATAATTTTTCTGTTAAATACAAATTGGTAAGACCTTTTCACATCTTAACTGAAACAATTTTTGTGAATTTGAGGACAGGGCATTTTAGCACATAATGGCTACTATTATAACCCTAAAGATTCCATTTAAAAACCTAGGTAATCTAGGTAATGAATTTAAGCAAAGTTGCAGGATGCAAAATCAACACACAGAAATCAATTGCATTTCTATACACGGATAATGAACTAACTGAAAGGAAATTGAGAAAACAATTTCACTTACCGTAACATTCAAAAAGAATAAAATACTTAGGAATAAATTTAACAAATGTTGGGAAGACTTGTACACTGAAAACTATAAAATATTGCTGAAAGAAAGTAATATAAATAAATGGAAAGACATAAAATATTCATGAATTGACAAACTTAATGTTATTTATATGGTAGTGCCCAAAGCTATCTACAGATTCAGGCCAAGTCCTGAATCTTGGCCTGAAATGTTTTTTTTTAAGAAATAGAAAAATTCGAACTAAAATTCATATAGAATCTTTAGGGACCTCAAATAGCCACAACAATCTTGAAAGAGAAGAACAAAGTTGGAGAACTCAGGCTTCCTGATTTCTAAAAACAAAGCTACAATAATGAAGAAAGTGTGGTACTGGCACTATATAGCCATATGGATCAATGGAGTAGTATACAGGCAGCCCAGAAATAATTCTACACATACATAGTCAAATGATTTTTTATTTTTTGAGACAGAATCTCACTCTGTTACCCTGGAAAGAGTACTGTGGCATCATCAGAGCCTCTTGAGTAGCTGGGACAACAGGTGCTTATCATAACATATGGCTAGTTTTGCTATTTTTATCAGAGACGGGTTCTGACTCTTGCTCAGGCTGATCTTAAAACTCCTGAGCTCAGGCCATACACCTGCCCCAGCCTCCAGAGCACTAGGATTACAGGTGTGAGCCACCATGCCCAGCCTAGTCACGTGATTTTTGACTAATCATGTGATTTTTGACAAGGCTGCCAATGCCATTCAATGGGAAAAGGTCAGTCTTTTCAACAACTGGTGCTGGGAAATTGGATATCCACATGCAAAAGAGTGAATTTGTAACCTTACCTTATATTATATGCAAAAATTAACTCAAAATGTACCAAAGGCCTAAACTAAATTTAACAGTTAAACTACCTTCTGGTGAGGTGAGGTGGCTCCCACCTGTAATCCCAGCATTCTAGAAGGCCAAGGCAGGTAGATTGCTTGATCTCAGGAGTTGAAGACCAGCCTGAGCAAAACCAAGTCTCTGTCTCTAAAAATAGATGGGCATTGAGGGTGTGTATAGTACCTCACACCTATAATCCTAACACTCTGAAAGGCCAAGGCCAAGAGTATTGTTTGAGCTTAGGAGTTTGAGACCAGCCTGAACAACATCATGATACCCCATCTCTACTAAAAATAGAAAAAATTAGGATATTGTGGCAGGCATATGTAGTTCCAGCTACTCAAGAGGCTCAGGCAGGAGGATAGTTTGAAACCCTTGAACCCAGGAGTTCAAGATTGCTGTGAGTTAGGCCAATACCATGACGCTCTAGCCTGGGCAACAGAATGAGACTCTGTCTCAAAAAAAAAAAAAAAAGATTGAGCACAGTTTTGACAGTTTTGCATCAAAGTATATACACAATAAGAGAAAATAATTACAAATCATGTATCTGAGGGAGTAATATGCAGAATATATAATGAAATCCTGTAACTCAACACTAAAAAACTAATTAAAAAACAGTTAAAGAACTTGAATAGACATTTTTTAAAGAAGATATACAAATAGTCAAAAAGCACATGGAAAACTTCTTGACATCACTAATCAGTAAGGAAATGCAACTCAAGACTACAGTGAGACCCACTTCACACCCACCAGGATAGCTATAATCAAAACAGAATATAGGCTGGTGCCATGGCTCATACTTGTGATCCTAGCACTCTGGGAGGCTAAAGCAGGTGGATGGCCTGAGCTCAGAAGTTCTAAGACCAGCCTGAACAAAGTGAGACTGCATCTCTACTAAAAACAGAAAAACTAGCCAGATGTTGTGTTGGGTACCTGTAGTCCCAGTTACTTGAGACAAGAGGATCATTTGAGCCCAAGAGTTTGAGGTTGCTGTGAGCTATGATGCTACAGTACTCGAATGAATTGGAATGGAGTGAGAAAAGAAACAAAATAGAAAATAACCAGTATTGAGAAAAATATGAAGATATTGGAACTCTTTTTGATTTTTTTTCCCCTTCTTGAGATAGGTTTTTGCTATTACCCAGGCTAGAATACAGAAACATACTCATAGCTCCCTATAGCCTCAAATTCCTGGCCTTAAGCAATTCTGCTTCCTCTACCTCTCAAGAAGCTGGGGCTAAAAGTGCAGGCCACCATGCCCAGCTAATCTTTTAATGTTTTGTAGAAAAATTGGTCTCCCTTTGTTGCCCAGGCTGATCTTCAACTTCTGGCCTCAAGTGATCCCCCCACTTTGACCTCCCAAAGTGCTGGGATTATAGGTATGAGCCACTGTCACCCAGCCAGAAATTGGAATTCTTATTATGCACTGTTGGTAGGACTGTCAGATGATATAGACACTATGGAAAGTAATATGGTAGCTTTTTTGAAGTTTAAAAATAGAATTACTCTATGTGTGAATGTACCCAAGAGAATTGAAAGCAGGGTGATGAAGAAGTATTTGTACACCCATATTCAAGCAGCATTATTCACATAGCCAAAGAGTGAAAGCAACTCAAATGTCCATCGATGGATGAATAGATACACAAAATGTGGTATAACATATACTGGATGTTACTCAGCTGTTAGTGGGAATGGAATTCTGATACATGATACCCCATTGATGAACCTTGAAAACATTATGCTGAGATATAAATGATAAAAAAGGACAAGTGTTATATCACTTATATGAAACATCTAGAATAGGCAAATTCATAGAGATAGAAAAAGGAGAAAGGTTACCAGGGTCTGAGACAAGAGAATGAGAAGTTACTACTTAATGGGTATAGAATTATTTGGGATGCTGGAAAAGTTCTGGAAATAGTGGTGATGGCTACACAACAATGTGAACATAGTTAATGTATTATACACCTAAAAATGGTTTTAAAATGGTAAATTTTGTGTTATATATTTTTCCCAATAAAAAAATTAAATTAAAAAATATACCATCACCAAATGAGATATGTCCAAGGAATGCAAGGTTGGTTTAACATCTGAAAATCAATTAGTGTAGTATGCTACCATATCAATAGAACTTCTAAAATTACATAAGTCTGATCATTTCAGTAGGCACAGAAAAGGCATTTGGCAAAAATCCAACACCCTTTCGTGATAAGAACACTTAAGAAACTAGGAATAAATAAAACAGAAAAGCTTCTTCAGTCTGATGAAAGGACATGTAAGAAAAACCCATGGCTAATGCCATACTTAATAGTAAAAGACTAGATACATTCCAAGATTAGAAACAAGTCAAGGATAATAAACACCCATAAATCCATACAGGTAAGAGTAAATGATTGAATAAATAAATGCAGAAGAGAGACAAGTCTCCCATACAGAATTCCAAATAAATTCTATAAATGTTCTGCTCTTAAAAAGGGAGAATATCGTGTAATGTGTAATTACATAACTTTGTCTTTATGGTAAACACTCAGCCAGTAGTGAAGTTTAATATCAACAGTTGTAAGTCATGTTGATAATATATATCCTTGATAGTATGTGATGAAAATGACACTTTTTGTGTGTGGTTTTTCAAAAATCCATAACCCCAGTCTACTGATGAGAAAATTGACACATCCCAATTGAGTAGCATCCTACATCATACCTAGTCAGTATTATCACATGTAAGGTTTATTCTACAATGTACCTGACCTCAAAACTGTCGAAGTTAACAAAAACAGGGAAAACCTGAGAAATAGTCATAGCCAAGATAAGCTTAAAGACAAAGAGTAAATGGAATATGGTATCCTGGATAGGATCATGAAACAGAGAAAGAACTTTAGGTAAAAACTAAGCAAATCTGACTAACGTGGATCTTAAAAATAAGGAATATGTTTTGACATTTGGTCATTTTAACAAATTGACCATACCAATATAAGATGTTAATAATAGGGGAGGTCAGACACAGTGGCTCACACATAATCCCAGCACTTTGGGAAGCCAAGGGAGGAGAATTGCTTGAGGCCAGGAGTTTAAGACCAGCCTGGGTAACATAGTAAGACCCTGTCTCTACAAAAACAAAATTTAAACTTAGCTGAGTGTGGTGGTGCAGTTTGGAAAGCTAAGGCAGGAGGATTGCTTGAGCCCAAGTGTTTAAAGTTGCAGTGAACTATGATTATACCACTGAACTATAGCCTGAGTGATATAGCAAGACCCTATCTCAACAATAATAATGAGAAGAACAACAACAATAGCGGAAACTAGGTGGGAATTCTGTGTACTATGTAGTATCTTTGCCATTTTTCTGTAAATCTAAAACTATTCTATAAAATAAAGTAGGGTTTTTTGTTTGTTTTAAAGGCAGGGCCTTGCTCTGTCATCCTTGCTATCGTGCAGTGGTGTCATGGTAGCTCATTGCAACCTCAGAATTCTGGGCTCAAGTGATCCTCCTGCCTCAACCTTCCTAGTAGCTGGAACTAAGCCGTGTACCATCACACGTGGCTAATTTTTCTGATTTTTGTGAAGACGGGGTCTTACTCTTGGATAGGCTAGTCTTGAACTCCTGAGTTCAAGCAGTCTTCCTGCCTTGGCCTCCCAAAGTGCTAGGATTAGGTGGTTATGCAGATGTAAGCTACCACGCCTGACCTAAAATAAAGTTTATTAAACTAAATGGGCAAAGGATCTGCATAACTTCAAAAAAGATAGATAATAATGGCTGAAAAGTACATAAAAGGATGCTCAACATCATTACGAAATACGAAACAAAACCACAGTGAAGAGGAGGGAGGCAGACTGGGAAAGGGAGCTGCTGTTCAAAGGATACAAAGTTTCAGTTAGAGAAGAGGAAAAAGCTTTAGGGATTTCTTGGGCAGAATAGTGACTATAATAATATACATTGTGTATTTCAAAATTGCTAAAAGTAGACTTTATTGTTTCACTACAAAAAAAAAGTTAAGTGTGTGAGGTGATGGATTTATTAATTTGCCCGATTGAATCATTCCACATTATAAACATATCAAAACATCACATTGTGCCTCATAAATATATGTAATTATTATTTGTCAATGAAAAATAAAACTAAAGAACCACAGGAGATACTATTTTCCACCTAGTAGGATGGCTTTATTAAAAAAGATAATAACTTTGTGGAAGAATTGGCACTCTTATATACTTATGAGAGGTATGTAAAATAGTACTCTGCTTTTGAAAATAGTCTGGTGGTTTCTCAAAAGGTTAAACAGAGTTACTACTCACAGGTGTATACCCAAGAGAAGCAAAAACATGTTCACACAAAAACTTGTGCACACATGTTCATAGCATCATTGTTCATAATAGTCTAAAAAGAAATAGCCCATACATCTAGCAACTGATGATTACATAAACATAATGTGATATATCCATTACAGTGGAATGTTAGCAATAAAAAATAAATGAGGTACCGACTAGATGTGGCTCCTGCCTGTACTCTCAGCACTTTATAAAGCCAAAGCAGGAGGATGGCTGGAGTTCAGGATTCCAGGGCTGCATTGAGCTATGATCGTATTACTGCAGTCTTGGCAATAGAATGAGACCCTGTCTCAAAACAAAAACACAGTAATGACAGAAAAGAAGATACTAATCTATGCTACAACCTGGATGACCCCTGAAGACATGAAATGAAAGAAGCAAGTCAGAAAAGACCACATGTTATATGATTCTGTTTATATTTGTTTACATGAAATGTCCAAAACAGGAAAATCCATATATAACAAGTAGATTAGTGTTTCCTAGGGTATCGGGGATTGGGAGGAAATGGGAGGTAAATGTTAAAAGGGTACCACATTTTGGGGGGAAGGGTAATGAAGAGAGTTGTATACCTTAAATGAGTCATTTGTGTGGTGTATGGATTATATCTCTAGGTTGTTACAGAAACAATACAATAGATGTGTGTACAGAAAAAAGAGTCTTCTGAAAGAAATTCAATACATTTAGTGGGAGTTTCGATGTTGCCAGTGTTAATCAGTTCATAACCCATACTCAGTAAAACTTTTGTTTAATTAATTAATGAACACTCAGACAGATTTTTATTTTGGCCTCTAGGTCCCTGAGCAGCAACCTATTACTTTGTGTAGTGGAGTTGAAGACACAAAGCATTATGAGGAAGCCAAGAAATGTGTAGAAGAATTAGCTTTGTACCTGAAACCACTCAGCAGTGCTAGAGGTGAATTTAATACAGTTATCCATGCTAAACAAATGTCTATTAAGGATACTTCTATTACTGTAAAAAGTGTGAACTATAAGTGAATGTTAATGAAATTCATTTGTCTATTGTAAATCAAACCTACTTTATGAAAAATAGTATCATTACAGTCATATCAGATAAAATAGTGAATTTAGAGTTGGTGATGTTAGAAATATTATTTGAATGATGTTATAACTACACCAGTGTTCAGAAGGACTTTCTGTTATTTGACAACTCTGCATAATCTGCTTTTTGTCCAGCTTATACAGTGTGTAACAGGAAGTATATTGAAAATGGAAGTTGCCATTACTACACAGAAAGTGCTTGCTATTTACTTGCAAAAGTAAGATAAGCCACTATGAAATATATGCCAGAACTATTATGACCTCAAGATTTAAGTCTTAAACTAAATGTTAATATTGTTTGGTTCTTTTTTTTTTTTTTTTTTTTCTTCCTCTGTAATTGAAATGAGAAGTGGTGGCTCTGCACCTGTAGCACAGTGGTTATAGCGCCAGCCACATTCTCTGAACATGGTGGGTTCAAGCCCGGCCTGGGCCAGCTAAACAACAATGACGACTGCAACAAGAAAATAGCCAGGTGTTGTGGCGGGCGCCTATAGTCCCAGCTACTTGGGAGGCTAAGGCAAGAGAATAGCTTAAGCCCAGGAGTTAGAGGTTGCTGTGAGCTGTGACACCACAGCCCTGTACTGAGGGCGACATAGTTGAGACTCTGTCTCAAAAAGAAAAAAAAGAAATGAGTAATGGTATATTTAACGTCTTAATGAGTGTTAAATGTATATGAGATAACCCATGTATATATTTATATACTTTAAAAATGCTAACTAGGCTGGCTTCACTTGGGTAGTTTTATTCATTGTTTGTTTTAAATGTCTTAGGCCCACAACTGTTCACGTACCCATAAGTCAATCAACCCATCACAGGAAGTGCTCCTGGATTGTAAAATTGCACTGTGACCCTAGAAGTAACTTTTTTACTCTCTTTTAAAGGAGTGGGTTTGAATAGCACTACTCAGAGTGTTCTGAGTCGCCCAATGCAGAGGAAGCTTGTGACTCTGGTTCACTGTCAACTAGTGGAAGAAGAAGGCCGGATTCGTGCCATGAGGGCAGCTCGCTCATTAGGTGAACGAACAGTTACAGAGCTCATTCTCCAGCACCAGAATCCTCAACAACTCTCTTCCAATCTTTGGGCAGCAGTCAGGGCTAGGGGCTGCCAGTTCCTTGGACCAGGTATATAATTAGAATTTGGTTTTTATTTATCTATTAATTCTAAAAGTATGTTGTAGGAATTATAAGTGATGTACAAAAGCTAGTTCTTTGTAGTATTCTATCGTTATCAAGTAATATCTCACTTGACCTGAAGATCATGGCTTGATTGTCCACATCCATTAGTTTTTAAGATAACTTACTAATTTTTTTCTTTTATTGTCAAAAGTTTATTCATTTTCATAGAAGTTTTTCCTTTTTTCCCTCTCTCCTTTCCTTCCTCCCTTCCTCCCTCCCTACTTCCTTCCTTCCTTCCTTCCTTCCTTCCTTCCGTCCTTCCTTCCTTCCTTAAGCTCTGTCACCTGGCCTAGAGTGCCAAGCATCATCATAGCTAACAGCAACCTCAAACTCCGGCCTAACCTTCTAAGTAGCTAGGACTATGGGTGCATACCACTATACCTGGCTAATTTTTTTCTACTTTCAATAGAAATGGTGTCTCACTCTTGCTCAGGCTATTTTCAAATTCCTGACCTCAAGCAATCCCACTACCTTGGCCTCCCAAAGTGCTAGGATTATAGGCATCAACTATCATGCCTGGCCAAAAGTTTTTCTCTGCCTTTCCTTTTTCTTTTCTTTTCTTTTCTTTTTTTTTTTTTTTTTTTTTTTGATAGTCTGTCACCCTGGGTAGAGTACTAGGGCATCATCATAGTACTCATCATAGTACTCTACTCTTGGGCTTGAGTAGTCCTCTTGCCTCAGTCTTCCAAGTAGCTGAAACTACAAGTGTCTGCCACAATGCCTGGCTAGTTTTTCTACTTTCAGTAGAGACAGGGTCTCCTTCAGGCTCAGGCTGGTCTCAAACTCCTGAGCTCAGATGACTCACCTGCCTCTGCCTCCCAGAGTGCCAGAGTACTAGGATTATAGGCCTTAGCCATATGCCTGGCCATTTATCTGCTTTTTGCATAAAATGTATAGTATATAATATAAAATTGCCCCTAAAAATAGTTTAAAAGTATATCTGAACATTTTTTAATGTGTTACCCATTAATTGAGTGATAACTATAGAAATTATTAAATATTACCTTTCTAATAAATGGATTTATCTTATCTCTACATGTGACAAATTTTGATTTTGCCCAATTTTTCCTAGCAATGCAGGAAGAAGCTCTAAAGCTGGTTCTACTGGCCTTAGAAGATGGTTCTGCTTTGTCAAGAAAAGTGTTGGTTCTCTTTGTGGTGCAAAGGTTGGAGCCCCGGTTTCCTCAAGCCTCTAAAACTAGCATTGGGCATGTTGTTCAACTCCTTTATAGAGCCTCCTGCTTCAAGGTATGAGCATGCATTAAAGTTCAGCTTGAAAGGAAACATTATTCTTTCCTCAAACTTAAGGAGTTTTAGTAAATTTTAGTAATTTTAAAATGTAGATAGTGTGCTATTATACTTAAATCCCATTGTATTTATTGTATTGTAATTTTATATATTGAACAATGTACATCAAACCAAAGCTTATAGATTTTCATACTTGAGGAACTAATAGACTATGTCAATTTCCCACCAAGACGGCAAAATTGGTCTACAGAGAAAGTCATTGAAGCACAAGTAAGTTTTATTCAGAGATTTTTCTCCTGGTTTAATTTGAAATACACAATACTAGAGTTTTCAGCACATGTGTCTGTGGTAATGCTGGACATACCTTCTTGTACCCCAGATTGAATCAGCACTGCCTGTAACATTGTTGCTCACTATACATTAGTTCTTTGTTTTATTTTGTTTTTCTGACTTCTTACAGTCAAGAAAAGTAATTTCTTAATTCTGACATAGCCTAAAATCAGTACTTGAAAAAAATGCCTTCAAAAAATTGTTAATTCATTCCTCAGATTACCACATTCTATCATCTAATTAATACTCATAAAAACTAAAAAACCCTGGCCAGGCATAGTGGCTCATGCCTGTAATTCTCTCACTTTGGGAGGCAGAAGCGGGTAGATTGCCTGAGCTCAGAAGTTCAAGACCAGCCTAAGGAAAAGAGATACCCAGTCTCTAAAAACAGCCAAGCATTGTGGCCAGCGCCTGTAGTCCGAGCTACTTGGGAGACCGAAGCAAGAGGCTCTTGAGCCCAACAATTGGAGGTTGCTGTGAGCAGTGACACCATAACACTCTATTGACGGTGACAAAATGAGACTGTATCTCTAAATAAATAAATAAGACGCCACATTAAACATCCTACTAGATAGATATTCTGTTCTCTCATCCTTTGAGAAGGAAAAACTGGTTCCCAGAAGTAATGGGAGACCATACAGATTCAATTTTAAAATTAAAAAAAGTTCTAGCTAAATAGTAACATTCTATAATCTTTCAGATTATTTACTGAGTAGAGTCAGGTTATTGAAAATGGGCCTCTATTTTCCTTAGGGGTGCCTCTGAAGCTATCAAAACCACTAGCCAAAATTATTTTAACTGGTTCAAATTATCTCTGAACAGCTTGGTCTTACTGTAGTGGTTGGAGTAACATGATTGTGCAGTATAATCCAGAATACACTGGAAATGTCTTTCTGCTTCTAGTGTTACTTGTTCTCCATTAAGCACAGCAGACAGATTCAATATAGGGAAGTTTTAGAAAGAAAAAAACAAAAATCTAACTTTCCCCTGTGAGTTTAAAAAAAAAGGAAAGAAAAAAGAATGCTGAAACTAATAGATCAACAACTACAGGCCCACATGAGAATTAAATTAAATTAAATTAAATTCAAGGAGGAGCTGGGGGTTCAGTATAAGTTCCCATCTAACAGTACGAGGTAGGGGTATGGGGCATACTTCCTAGGTGAGGGACTCAACTACAACTTGGACTTGACTTTGCAAATGCAAACAGTGTAACCTAAATAATACAACCTAATTGTATGCACCCTCATATTAATCTGAAATTTAAAAAAAAAGAAGATGGTAGAAACATTCAACCTTTCTTATGAAGAATAGTGAGTGGCCAAAAAAAAATCCAGAACATTCACAATTCTAATTAAAAGCATGAACAGTAATTAAAGAAATTGGCGATTTGTAAAAATTCAATTACTTTTCACTAGCATCATGATTTTTTCATTGTAGGAATATATGTCCAAATAGCTGTTCTTTGGCTCTGTCCTTTTAACCTCCTATGCTTCCATTTGAAAATGAAAAGCCTTTTGGGGCTTGAAGCCTGTAGCTAAAGCGGCTAGGATGCCAGCTACATACACTGGAGCTGGCGGGTTCGAACCCGCCCCAGGCCTGCTAAACAACGACAACTGCAACAAAAAATAGCTGGGCATTGTGGCGGGTGCCTGTAGTCCCAGCTACTTGGGAGGCTAAAGCAAGAGAATCGCTTAAGCACAAGAGTTTGAGGTTGCTGTGAGCTGTGATGTCACAGCACTCTACCAAGAGCCAACATAGTGAGACTCTGTCTCAAAAAAAAAAAAAGAAGAGTATTGAGAGCCAAGTTTAGGGAATCAGTATATCATATTGATAGCATAGTGTACATTTTAATAGGTTTAGCCTTTGAATAATGGCAAATATATTTAGTTTTTGTGATGATAGTTCTTGATTTTTATCTATTTGGTGTTTCTATGGACTTTCCTAACAAAATGTAAGTTAGACCTCCTTTCTTGTAGTAAGAATGGAATATATATTTTTTTAAGAGATAGGATCTTTAAAAAAGAGAGTGAGAGATAGGATCTTCTATGTTGCCCAGGCTGGCCTTGAACTCCTGGGTTCAAGTGGTCCTTCTGCCTTAGCCTCCCCAGTAACTGGGACTACAGGCTTGCACCTTCACACTTGACTCATTTTCAAATTTAATACATCAGTGTGACCTAGAAATCCTGACTGCAATGTTTTGTAGTTCTTGGGTGTGAGGGAAAATAAGGAATTTTCTACTAGAAAAATATGGGTCCTTATGGAAATAAAAGGTTAACAAGGCAAAATATATTATGGTATGGGTGATCATAAGCTAGAATTACTTAATATTTTTTGACTTGGTAAGCCTTTGACTTAAGTCTAACTTGCTTTAAAAATGTATGTTATTGGAGTAGTAACAAATAGTGTTAACAAGTTAAGAAAATTAAATCAGTTAATGCAGTAGTGTGAGGTTATTAAAAATATTGACTGGTGCATGCTACGTACTCAAAAATTGGTAGCTATTTTTATTACTAAGTGTTATTATCATTATGATTATTCTAGTCCAGCATCTCAGACCTTACACCTTCTGATGGTGGCACATCTTAAAAAACTCTTAAGGAGAATGAAGCCAAGTATAAATTACTGTATATACTCTAGTATAAGCCGAGTTTTTTCAGCACAAAATTTGTGCCGAAAAACCCGAACTTGGCACAAATTTTGTGCAGAAAAAACTTGGCTTATACTCGAGTATGTACGGTAGTCATCATTAGAATCACACCAGCATCTGAAGCTGTTCAATTTTCAATACCAACTAGTTCAATGCCAGGCAAGCCCATGAGTCATAATACACATTTATGGAGAAGAAATATAACATCATTTTTTGGAATATGTAATACTAGTATATCCATTTTTGTTTCTTTTCAAAAATGCAGATAAACATACACTTTAAACTGTTACATCTGTTAAGGTCTATGCAATCTTTGGATTTCATTCTAGCACATAATAGGTTGATACCCTAATCCAAAAATCCAAAATCTGAAACTTTTTAAACACTTATGTGACATTCAAAGAAAATGCTCATTGGAAATATTTCAGATTTGCAGATTAGAGATGCTCAACTGGATAATACAAGTATTTCAAAATTCAAAAAAATGTGTAATCCAAAAACACTTCTAGTCTAAGCATTTCAGATGAGGAATACTCAACCTGTGTTCATTCTTTCTTTAAGACATATCCAGAAAATGTTGACATCTATAAAGGGGAAAATGTTTTGTGGGCTGTGTATTTCACTTTATTTAATCTTGCTATTGCTGCTAAAAGAAATGTTTGTTACATTAAAAAATATGTTATCTACATCTGTTCTTACAAAGCATAAACTCATTTTGTTTTTTTACCTTATTATGAGATTATTTGTGTCTTACTAGGTCACCAAACGTGATGAAGACTCTTCTTTGATGCAGCTGAAAGAAGAATTTAGAACCTATGAAGCTCTACGGCGAGAACATGACTCCCAGATAGTGCAGATTGCTATGGAAGCAGGCTTACGAATTGCACCAGACCAATGGTCCTCTTTGCTTTACGGAGACCAGTCTCACAAATCTCATATGCAGTCCATTATTGACAAGGTAGAGCCTTTTTTGTTTCTCACTCCTTAAACTGATCTTGAAGTTTTGGTAATTTGTGATTTGATAATTCACTTATTTAACAAATATTAAAGTGAATACCATGCATTAGGCTTTTGTAAATTATATTCTCTGTAGCCAGTTGTCAAATTAGTCACAAATCATATTGTTCACATGAAGATTTGAGTCTATCCAGTGTTCTCCCACGTTCCTTTTAGAGTCCCCTGTCTATTTTGTCATTGTCTCTTCTTCGTTTGTCGTTCTCCTTGAGTTTTGATCATTACATTAATTAAATTAATTTTCTGAATGCTTTCCTGTAGCAGCTATTTAATGGTCTGGAAGATTTCTACGTTGAGATTTCTTACAATTGCCAGTCAGAATAATTTTACATAATAACAAAGTTACTACCATTCTAAGTTTGATCAAATTCTTGGTAAACTTATTTCTACTTTTCATTTGGTCTGTTATGATGAAAAGACTGTTAAGAGTACATGGGAATTTTTTTTTTTTTTTTTGAGACAAAGTCTCACTATGTTGCCCTGGGTAAAGTGCAGTGGCATCGTAGCTCACAGCAACCTCAAACTCTTGGGCTTAAGCGATTCTCTTGCCTCAGCCTCCCAAGTAGCTGGAACTACAGGTGCCCACCACAGTGCCCAGCTATTTTTTTATTGCAGTTGTTGTTGTTTAGCTGGCCCAGGCCAGGTTTAAACCTGTCAGCTGCAGTGTATGTGGCTGGCACCATAACCACTGTGCTATGGATGCTGAGCCTGACTTTGAGTCTTATTTGTCTTAAAACTTGAGTAATACTGTAACTGTTTTTGTTGTAACTCAATATGAAATATGTAAAAATGCTACAAAAAAGCCTTGAAGTTTATGTAATATGTAGTATGTTCAATAGTAATGTTATCTGATTTTTACTGTTTTATCTTAAATACTGTAATCACAGAGATGGTTGCCAACTCTACATCACCCTGCATTTAACTTAGGGAAATAGGATCAAACTTTAAGAGTATCCTAAAAGTAATAGTTAACATTTACTAAAAGGTTAGTATGTGCCTGGTGATTTTAAATAATTCATTTAATCCTCTCAGCAGCCCTACAGTATCCCTTTTAGACAGAGACAAGGTGACGTTAAGTACATTTTTCCAGCATCACATAGGTAATAAGGGACAAAAGTGAATTTGAACCCCAGCATTCTAACTCTAGAATCATGTTCTTAACCACTAAACCTCTTACCAGACTATTCTGTCTCGTTTTTTTTGGTATTCCCAAAGATAGTATTCTTTGACTAGTAGTAGATCAATGTCAGAAGAGGATTGAGAAATGTGTTTTTTAAATGCTTGGTGTGTAACTTACAGTTACACTGTGTGTTGTTTGCTCTTGTCCCGTAAGTCTTCCCCGCTAGATACCTTGAGCCATATTTTACTCAAATCTTAGTTCTGAACGGGAGCTTTTATAACTGACTTACAATTCAGCAAAGCCGTAAATCTTTTTTTAAAGGGGTACCTGTCTACATCTGAGGAGGAACTTGGCTTGCTTTTCTAAAGATTCTATGCAGTTTAACCTTGTCTGAACTAACCTATGTAACTAGGTGTCTACCTTACAATAATTTTCCCACATCATGAGCAATGTTTAAATTTAATATTCAGAGATCTTTGTATAAGAAAACTGTCAAACACATTTTTAGTGTTTGCAGTAATACTGGTATTACGTAGAACTTTGTCTATTAGAACTTTTATGTGATAATGTTCTATGCGTGCACTGTCTGATGTGGTGATCACTAGCCACACGTGACAGTTAAACACTTGAAATGTGACTTTTGTGGGTAGTGAACTGAAATTTTTATTTAATTAATTTGAATTTAAATAGCCACAGGTTGCCAAGGCATATTGGACAGTGCAAATAGAAAATTTATTTAAAAGATAAAAGCACTAATTCTAGAAAATTAATAGAGAGAAAAACATGAATTAATGGTTCACAAAGAGGACTTATCATTATATCTAATTGATAGGTTAGGATTCAGCTCAAATAATAGTTAAAGAAATACACATTCAAAACAGTGACATATCAAACATTGTTATAATAAATTTGTAAAAGAAATGTGTACTCTCATATATTGCTGATGGTTTATAAAGTGCCTTGCATATCTTTTGGGAAGCAATTTGTGAATAAAACTCACAAAATATTCTTGTCTTTTACCCCAAATTAACTATTCCCAGAAATTTTAAGGAAGTTATCCAAACTTTCAAAGAGGTTGTGAGCTCAGGGGTCTTAATTGCTGCATTGTTTACAAAGGATAATCACTTCTTAGCCTTTTGGCTAAGATCAAGTATAGTATTTTTAAAGCAGAAAATAAGGGGATGGTTAAAGAAGGTAAGATTTATCTGCTCAGAGCATTTTTAAAATAAAATTAGGTCAGGAGGGATATCTTCTTCAGCTCATATATAACATTTCATTTCTTTTAAAAAAAATGCTAACTACATTATTTATTAAATATTGATAGTAGATATATGGTTACTATTATATACACAGATACTTTTCTTTGAAGCTTATCATAGTCAAAATGGTTATCAATATAAAATTGCTTTTGTTATAATAGTAAGGGAAGCCAAAGTATAAGTGATTATGTGTTAAAAATTGCAAAGATCAAAAAAGTTGACTAAAGGCGTATCTGCATTCTAGTGGTAGTTGTGTTATTTTCCATGTTTTTGAAAATGTAAACGACCCCCGCCCTTTTTTTTTTTTTTTTTTTTTTTTTTTGAGACAGAGTCTCACTATGTCACCCTCAGTAGAGTGCTATGGCATCACACCTCACAGCAAACTCAAATTCTTGGGCTTAAGCAATTCTCTTGCCTTAAGAGAATTCTCCTGAGTAGCTGGGACTACAGGCTCCCGCCATAATGCCCGGCTATTTTTTTGTTGTTGTTGCCTTCGTTGTTTTTTTTTTTTTGTTTGTTTGTTTTGTTTTTTTTTTTAGCTGGCCCAAGCTGGGTTCGAACCTGCCAGCCTCAGTGTATGTGGCCAGCACCCTACCCCCCTGAGCTACAGGCACCGCCCCAAAAAATGGAACCATTTTTAAAATTACCTTTAATAGAGTGATTTTGGGAGAGGGAGGGTAATACCATCTGTATTAATAAACTGTATAAAGAGCTAAATGTTTCCAAATAAGAACCCTTAGTTATTATCACAAAATAATTAAAGGTCATATATATGGCTAGCTGAGGCGAGTAATGTACAGTGTATGTGTATCAGTAAGCCTTGGGGAAATACACAGAGTCATAGCTTCCAAGAATCCTAGATCAATATAGGATTCTTTGAGCTATAGTGAAATTTTGAAATTATTTACTCTGCTTAACAAATAGACTTCAGATGGGTAAGAGCTTATGTCCAATGTCATGATCTGTGGTCTTATCAGAACTTGAAATCAAACTCAGTTTCACTGAATTTCTTATCATTGTTCTTGCTATTGTGTAGCATTCTCTAAACTATGTTTCCAAATTTCGGTTATTTGGAAGGACCCCAAGAACCAAACCAACATAGTGCTATAAGAACATAGGGTGGAAAGAGTATTTTCAATTGAGGAATTGAGAAAGGTCACGCATTTGAAGAATGTGACAGCAGAGAGAGTATTCAGGGTGCCAAGCTGAGGATGCAGAGAAGTGCAGAATTTGTTCAGGTAGCAGGTAATCCAGCCTGGCCAAAGTGTAGGGTGTGTGGGAGGATAAAAATCAAATTTAGTGAATTGCAAAAATGATTGTGATGTCGCAGGTAATCTTTATTTTGAAAGGATTATCTGGCCTTTGGGAAAGTTAATGTTTATCTTTTTTAAGTTGCAGACCCCAGCCTCTTTTGCACAGAGTGTTCAGGAACTAACAATTGCTCTCCAGCGGACTGGAGACCCAGCAAACTTGAACCGACTAAGACCACATTTGGAGCTGTTAGCAAACATTGACCCTAGTCCAGGTAAACCCATGGGAAATTAACGGACTATCTTACGTATACCCTTAATGCTGCTCAACCATTCTTTTGTTTGTTTGTTTGTTTGTTTTTTGCAGTTTTTGGCCAGGGCTGGGTTTGAACCCGCCACCTCTGGCATATGGGGCCAGCACCCTACCCCTTTGGGCCACAGACGCCGCCCCCTCAACCATTCTTTAATTTTCTTTTGTTATATTCCTCTAGGATTTTCCAGAGTAGTTATTCTAGATCTTTTCTATGGTATTTAAGTTTCTGTTCCAAATCTTGTCCCTCTTTGTCTCAGGTTAGTTCATTTCAACTACTATTATTTATTCAGTACTTTTTATTGAGCTACTCACTTCACTAAGAAAATAGACCTCTCTGGGCTCCTTCATATTTCTTTTTACTCCCATCACAAAATTGTGCTGCATTTTACCATTCTCACCTTTGTCAAGATAAATATCCCATGCCTATTATTACTGCCTTAGTGAGCCTTATTCCTTTTCCCTAAGACTGAACACCTTCCAATTTCCTCTACTTTTAATCCTTCCAATACAGTCCACTTAATGCTGCAGAATAAATCTTATCTCTGATCTTATTTTCACATTCAGAAATATTTAGTGATAACCTACTGCATAAAATAATGTTTGGAGGCTGGGCATGGTGACTTATGCCTATAATCCCAGCTCTCTGGGAGGCTGAGGCAGGAGGATCACTTAAGATTGGGAGTTCCAGACCAGCCTGAACGGGAGCAAGAACCCATCTCTACTAAAAATAGAAAATTTAGCCAGATGTGGTGGCACACACCTATAGTCCCAGCTACTCAAGAGACTGAGGCAACAGAATTGCTTTAGCCCAGGAGTTTGAGGTTGCTATGAGTTAGACTAAGGCTATAGCTCTCCAACCCTGGTGACAGAGTGAGACTATGTTTGAAAAAAATTAATCAGTTGATTTTAAAATATTTGGAATTCCTTGACTATGGCATTTAGAGCTCTCTTAATTTTTTATCAGCCTGCTTTTGCCTCACTCCCAAAATTGCTTACTCAGACAGGATCAGATCTCTTCTAAGATTTTTTTTCTCCTACTTCAGTGCTTTGATCATTCTGAACAATCAAAAGAGAAATCCCATGAGCTCTTCCCACCACATTAGCCTATCTACCTACATGTGTGCTGATATATTCTGTTCTTTTATAATGGTGGATAAACTATAGCTATTTAAGTCTGCCCTCTCTGAACTCAAGCACTAGATAAGATCTTGTCGAGTATCTACTTGCAGTATCCTGTCTTATATCATCAGCTTTCCTTCTCTGTCAGAGTATTTCTGTCAGTATACAAACATACTGTTATTTCTCTCATCTTCATTCATTTTTTACCCCCATTCATCTTCTTACTACTTGATCTCTCTCCTTTTTATTCTACTCTGTTGAACTCACTCCAGTCAGGCATTTATCTTTACTACTGCATCCAGACTTACTTTGTCCAAGTCATTGACTTCTATGTAGCTGATTCCAAAGGTCAGTTTCCAGTTCTCATTGTGTTTGGTATCAGCAGCCTTTGCATTGTTGTCTATTCTCTCTTCCTTGAAATGCTTTCTGCTTGCCTTCCAGGCCACACACTTCTAATACCCTTTTTTACTTTGTTGGGCTCTCCTCAGCGTCCTCTACTGATTTCTCATCTCTGTAATATCTAATCTCTGAAGTGTTCCTGGAGTTTAATCCTATACCTCATCTCTCTTCTGTTTATACCTCTTCCCAAGATAATATCTTCTAGTTTCATAGTTTTGTTTTTTTGTTGTTTTTTTTTGTTTTTTAATTTTTATTGCAGTTTTTGGCCGGGGCTGGGTTTGAACCAACCACCTCTGGTATATGGGGCTGGCGCCCCCCCACTCCTTGAGCCACAGGCACCACCCTAAGTCTCATAGTTTTAAATATCATTTATGACTCACAAGTTTATTATGTTTCATTGGTTCTGAGACCTATTTTTTTTTTTTTTTTTTTAGATCTTAGCATTTCTGAAATTGGAATGCTTATGTACATGAGCATATTATAATTAATGAAATCATACTATAATTCAGCAGTTATTTTTCCTTTGGTGGCACATGAATAATGGTACATGTTACGGTTGTTAGTTTTTTAGAGTGTGAAACCTACATCCAGCACAGATCTTTTTCCTGAACTTGTTTTTGTATACCAGACTTCTTTTCAGTGTCTTAGCAGCTCTACTTGAATATATCTGATAAACATTTCAAACTTAATCTGCCTTGTTCTCCAGCAAGAGTAATCACAGTGTTAGGACTAGATAGGTACTTACTAAATGAAGAAAGAAGACATAGAGCAGAGTTGATGTAATAGCTCTTTTGTTAAATTTTTTAAACTTTCTGTTTACCAATTCTTTGTTTATATAAAACTTCAAAGTAAATTGACTGACGATAGGCAGTTCACAGTTTTGTTTCGTCACACAGTGTTGGTCTGCACTGTTCTAAATCTGTTAGGTGCCAACACTTAAAAATGGGGAAATTTTACTTAAAAATCTCACATTTAAGTTTTCCCTGGGAACAGTAAATGCATCTTGCAGTGCCACCTTGCATCCTCATATAACAGTGATCAGCTAAGGCTGAGAGATCATCACACCCTTAAATGGGAGACCTGCTCTCCAGTTCAACACAGCCCTGTCACTCTCTGTTGTCTCTATAACAGTGAGAAGTTAATGACTTTATTATCTGGCCTCCTTAATTCTTTTACCTTCCTTGTTCCTGTGATTATTAAAATTTGCAACGCCAGCTTTAAAAGAATATGTGCCTTTCCTTTAAAATGGTAGTTAAGTGAATAGTTATTATCTGAAAAGCTAAGCTGTATGAAGCTTAACTTGATTTCACTGAAGTGCTGACACTAACTCCTTTATTTAATATTGGGCAACATATTGAATAACAAAGTTTTTAAAAACTTTTTATTGTACAGATGCTCCTCCTCCTACATGGGAACAGCTAGAAAATGGACTGGCTGCTGTACGCACAGTAGTACATGGGCTGGTTGATTATATCCAGAACCATAGCAAAAAAGGAGCAGATCAACAGCAGGTAAGGGACTAGTTTAAAACTTAGAGGTAAGCCAGTGTATATATAGTAGAACATACGTAGCAGACCAGCTCCCTACATTGACCACCTCCTTAAGTTGACCTAATTTTTTTTTTTTTTTTTTTTTTCCAAGACAGCGTCTCAAGCTTTTGCCCTGGGTAGAGTGCTGTGTCATCGCAGCTCACAACAACCTCCAACTCTTGGGCTCAGGCAATCCTCTTGCCCCAGTTTTTCTGTTCTTAGTAGAGAAGGGATCTCGCTTTTTGCTCAGGCTGGTCTTGAATTTGTGAGCTTAAGCTATCCACCTGCCTTGCCTTGGCCTCTGAGATTGCTAGGATTATAGGTTTGAGCCACTGCGCCCGGCCTGGTTGACCTAATGTTTATAGACTGAACAGGCACCACATGTATGTTTCAGTACAGTAGGCCTATTTCCTTACATTGACTACCTCCACATGTTGACCAGTTTGTTACCTCCCTTGGGTGGCCAACTTAAAGAGGTTCTACTGTACATACCTTGAAACTACAGGTAAGCCACTATAGGTATACCTACAGATACAAAGCCAAAAAGATAGCATTGAATATTTTCAGACTTTGTTGAAACTATAAATTAACCTTAGCATGGTTAACAGCCAGTTTACTAGATTAGCCTAGTAATTTTATGTGACAACATTGAAATTAAAGCATCTGTATTGATTTAATGTTGCTACGCTGAGGTCACTCTTCACATTATATATGGCAACATTTGATAGAGAAAATAGATCCAGTACTAAGGTATATTCCATTTAAATAAGATTATTCTCTTTACTTTGTATACATTTCAATTTGACAATAGATGTCACCTTTTAGTGCTAATGCTATATCTCTCCTGTACTGTCCTATAGACGTTTTCTTATATTAGTATAATATTTTAGGATTTTTCATTCATAATGGCTGTTAGGCCAGTTGCCAAATCTTCCTCAAAGTTTTAAAATGCAATAGATACGAGGCAGTAATACTATAATAACTTATGTCTGGGGTTTTTAATTTTATTCCCAATAATTTTATTTTGTCTTTAGGATTTATATTATGTTCATTAGATATTTTATTATTTTTGGTGTTTTCTTTAATTTTTTTTTTTATTAGATCATAACTGTGTACATTTGCACTTATGGGGTACATTGTGCTGATTTTATATATTATTCAGAATGCTTACATCAGACTGGTTAGCATAGCTTTCACCTCATTTCTTTAATTGTTGTGTTAAGACATTTATACTCAACATCCAGAATGATGAAAGGATTAAAAAGTTCCACTGGTCACTTGAAATACATGACAATGAAAACATGTCCATGCTTATCAGTACTCTCAATGTGAATGGTAAAACTCTTAATTTACCTGACTTAGGTAAATAGTAATGGTAGGTTATTTAGTATTCCTTTTTTATTTGAGAGGTAAGAAAAATAAAAAGTGTCCTGCTAAGTAGAAGTGTCCTGCTAAGTAGAATAATCTGGATATGATTTTCCTAACCAATCTAAACATACTGTTGTGCCCAAGTTGAGGGATCCCCCACATAAATCACCAGGAGACCAAGTCAGATGCAAAAGCAAGAGGTTGTTTATTTACAAACTCAAGCCTGGGCTTCCTGCTCCTGACACAGCAGGAGAGCAGAGAAGCCCCTGATCTTGAAAAGGAGGAAAGTTTTAAGGGTACAGAAAAGAAAAAAGGGAGAAGGTGTGAGGTAAACTGCTGAGGCGAGCTGATAGGCAGGGAGGTAGGGGACCGAGCAGTTGTCCTTGGCTGTCTGGAAAGTGCTGTTATCCCGCTGGGAGCACTGATCATGGGGCAAAGACAGGGGTCGGGGGAGGGAGAAGGTTGCCTAACGCCTTTGGTATGCGCTGCAAAATGAAGACTGAGGGACAAAATGAAGTTAGTTTTAACAAAATGGAGTTAACTTGGTCCTTACATTCCCTCCTTTTCTTGTGCCTAGAAGATCCAATCATGGGTCTTCAGTGTGTTTTACGAGCCCTAGTTCTATGCCATTGCTGGTATGTTCAGTGCTGAGGGGGGTATACTGTGCTCGGAAGACCATTAATTGAACAGTATTAATTCTAGCTTGGATGAAAGCTAGCAATTTATTAATTATGCAGGGGCTGAAAGTTAATAGTAATAGGATTACAAGTGGACCCGCTATGGTTGAAATTAAAGTTGTGAGCCAGGGTGACTTGCTGAACAAAGATTCATACCAGCTCTCAGACTGTTCCTGCTTGAGTTTTCTTTTGAGGAGACCTTCTTTCACTAACTCCATGGACTGTTTGACTACTCCTGAGTGGTCAGTATAAAAACAGCATTCTTCTCCTAGGGCTGCACATAATCCACCTTGCTGAAGGAACAGTAAGTTTAGCCCTCACCTATTTTGGAGTACTACTTCAGAGAGGGAAGTTAGGGACTCTTGAAGGTGGGAAATGGAGTTTTCTATTCTTTCTATGTCTAAGTCTATTGCAACGTGCAGAGCTCCATAGTTCTTGTCTTGTAGGACTGAGGAGGAGATTCCTGTGCCTGTTCCTACTATACCCAGTTCCATGAGCATGGCTAGAGTTATTGCTATGACGGGTTCTCTCTTGGTTCTTGTAAGTGTGTCTGCAGCTGACTCGTATGCCTGATAATAAGTCTTCTTCTGAGTGATAGATTAGCCTGGGGATGAGCTGCACTAAGACATAAAAGCCCCGGGTTAAATCAAGGACAGCCCCATGTAGACACGGGTGAGTCTTGTTGAGCAAGCCTACCAGGAATTGTTGATGGGAATCACATATCCAGTCTTATCCCAGATGAGAGTTTGATTACATAAATGTTGGTATTGGTGGTGGGGTGTCTGACCTATACAGGTTCCTTGTCCTATAACGGACTGTATGGTGACTCGGGGCTTAGATTGTTGCCAACAGCAGTCGCTAGCCTGGGAGCTGATCTTAGGTTTGCTTATTAGGGCAATTCCCTCATAGTATGGGGGTCTGGCTTCTACGCATGACCAATAGGACTTAGTAAGATCTGGTTTGGAAGTATTTAAGACTTGGTATGTAGCAATCACTAATTTCCAAAGTAGATTGGGATCTGCAATAGGCACAGGTGTGGGGTTTAGAATTAGACCTTGGGTACTAAATGCTCAGTCCGGGGAGTCAGGGGAGCCATGGAGTTTAGGGGTGACTACAAGGGGAGGCTGAAGCACTATATTGGGGCCCACTGCAGCAGGCTTATCACTAACAGGGGTGTATAAGATTTTGAGTTGGAAAATATTACCCTGGTCTGTGCCATGTGCGTCGTACAGTCTCACGCCCCACTGTTTGCCAAGTT